>JAASGM010000591.1:0-16196 GCA_023334215.1 Globisporangium cystogenes | reverse complement strand
TGGTGCTCGTGCTGGAGCGGCCACAGGTCGTCGTGGTTGAGCTGGCGCGTGTTGCCGAGCTCGAACAGCGGGTTCGCGTATGCGAAGAGGAGTCTGGACCACCAGGTAGCGTTCTCCCTGATCTCGGAAAAGCGAACGTCATCGCCAGCGCCGACGGGAGCGCTGGTGTCGGTTGGGATTCCTGGACGAGAAGGAGATCCACTCGGGATGCTGCCGTAGCTCTTCTGCGGCCGCATGGTTGCAAAGAGCGTGACTTGAGCCTAGCGAAGACTGTGCCTGGGGTGGCGTCGAAGTCGCAAATCCGATTGTGAGGCGACGAAAATCTAGAGATCATTGACCATCATTGTCGGAGTACAGAGGGCTACTCGAGTGGCTACACTTCACTTCAGAGATTGCTCTGCTGGATCCGGGTCGTTGTGATTATTCTGCTGGATGCGACCCAGAGGTCGTTGTTGTGTTTTGGCCACGAGCGAGCGATTGTGGCGCTCGTGGGTGGTGCGAGTGAGCAAGCGAAGCGCTGTGCTCTGCTTTGAAGGTCCCCAAACCGCTTCTGTTGCTCTAGTGCAGTCACTGGAGCAGCGTCAGACCTGTCTAACGCGGTCTGTCGGTAGATGAGTGTTCATGTTCGACTTCGCTGGCGTCATTCTGCATCGCATCCTACAGGCTCGCATCCTGTTGGCTGTCGAAAGGAGCTCTTCAGCCACCCCGCTACTCCCTGCTGCTCAATACATGATGGTGCTCTGTGCCGAGAGCAACTCAATGTCGCGTCTTCCCCACCACCATCGCGTGTCGAGCGTGATGCATTTTGCCACAGGTGCCAAGTTGCTTTCAACGTTCATCACGTTGATTGTTGTGGCCGTGGCTGATTCTCCTCACTCTTGTGGTGATGAATGGAGCAAAGGAGCAAAGTGATCTTGGTCACAAGAGTTGATACTGCAACGCATTCCGGAACGATGCGGTGTTGCTGCAGTCCAAGCACAGACTACAACGTACCTTCATCAAAGGCATGCGAGTTCTTTGGCTGAACAGCAGGAGGTGGAAGTCGACGACGTCAGCTCGTGAACTCGTTGTGAACTCGCGACACATTCAGGATCAACTCGTGTTCGGATGAAGAATACCAGTAAGCACGATCGCAGCATGTAAGCTTGTTTCCCAGACTCGTGCTTCTTCATGACACTAGCTGGCTGCTGTTCAGCTTTTCTGTTGCCTTGCTGCCCTGCTGCTCTGCTGCTCATCCTGCCACTGCGCTCCTGGTCTTATCGGCTCGCAGCTCGCGCGTCCTTGAAATCGGCTCTCTTGTATCCCGAGTCCGCGAGAGATCCGAGAGATTGGATTCGGAGGTCTGCTCCGCTTTGCTTGTGCCAGCACAGCACTCCACTCCGTTTCGTCGTCGCAACGACACCGTCCCACGAGAGTCTTGTGCTGACGAATGATATTGAACTCGTTCTGACCTGCTGTCATTGTTTTGCCGAAACGAGCGAGAGCTCGCTCACTTCCGTTCTACCCGAGAAGCCCCCCAAGTGACTTCGTGTCCTTCAGTCAGCTCTGTCTCGCCCAAGGCCCTTGTCGCCCCACCCGATCATCGTTCTTCAGCGTCGTTCTCGACTTCGTTTGCAATGCTCCGTTCGCTCCTGAACCCGCTGCCGTCGCTCCACTCGCGCAGAGAAGCAAAGTCAGCTGCACGAGATAAGATCTCGCATCCGCAGTCATCCTCCCTGCAGTACGCAGGTCACCAGCCACCGCCGGACAGTGAGGACGGTGCGCAGACTCCTTGCGCTTGTCCAGCCTTCTGTTTCAAGAGCAACAACACACGACATCCGGTGACAACGCGTCATCCTACCACGAGAGACATCCTCACGCCCAAGCAACAGCGCGCTGACGACTTCGAGTCGATGCCGCTTCAGTCCAGCCTCCCAGCGCTCCCAAGCATCGCTGCGATCCTTTCAAGAGCGACGGTGACGCACTCGATGCCATGCAAGATCATCGTTGGCAGCAAACGAGCGCGAGTGGACTCGGCTTCGTCTTTCGGGATCGAGGGCAACGAACCGTGCCGAGGACATCGCGTCCCTGTTTCGCACTTTCACCGCTCTTCAGTTTCGGGTCTCGCGTGTTACAGTCTCCACGATCGCACAAGCAGTCCGATCCGCTTCACGTCCGACACCACCTGCAACAGAAGCAGCGTTGGCGAAGCGGACTACTGTTGTGGCGATCGGTATCACGAGCGAGACTTGTCTGCGCAGAGCTCGCCTCCGTCACCGCCGAAAGCAGTGAGGACGTCGCGGTACTTGCGCGAAGTGGATCGCCACGCAATCCTCGCTCGCATCGCGCGCGGCGAGAAGCAGTCGGCGCTCGCAAAGGAGTTCCAAGTCAGTCGCGCCGCGATCTGCAACCTCAACAAGCACCGCGAGCAAGTGCTGGCGCGCACGCCCAACCCGCTCGCCAAGCACCCGAAGAAGCCGCGCGTGAACGGGAGCAGCCGCAGCGAGATCTTGAGCGTTCGCGACGCCAGCTTCAGCAGCGCAACCAGCAAGATGAAGACGGACAACAACTCGGGAGGTGATCGGGCAGTTGGTCGTCCGCCCCAGAGCTCGTTGATCATGCTGATGCAGATGAGGATGGAGGCAGCATCACCAGAAAGCGAGTCTCCTGATACCAGAGCAACGACGAACCCTCCGACGGCGGAGATGAGCTCGAACTCCCCGACCTTCGGCGCGCGCGTCACTGAGATCGAGTCGCACTCGATCTCCATCATGTTGGCGCTGGTGCGTTCGCGAAACGCAACCCCGACACAACTGCGACGCTACGCCGACCAGCTCCTACATCTCGTCGTCGAGCAAGCGCTGGAGACCGCACTTACACTTAGCAGACGCATCCTCAGTGACAGCGAGGCGCCGTCTAGCGTAACGCTGGGTTCGCTCTCTGAAGTCCCCGCGTTGTCTCCGGCTCGGACAAGCCCGCTGTCGTTCGGAGTGGCTCTACGCGCGTCGGATATGGCGATGGTGCACGCGTTCCAGCACCTTGAGCCGGGTCAAGCTGTGGGCTGCTTGCTACGTGAGCGAAGCGACCCCAGCAACCGTGGCAGCGCGGCCAGCGTTCTCTCGCTCACATCCGAGCAAGGGGTCCGCGACCTCGGCGATTACTCTGTCTTCCTCTTCAGCCTCTCGATGCAGGCGAACGCCGTGCAGCAAGTGGTCAGCAGCGTGGAGCTCTTGGTTCGCCGCCACGGTGCTCGCGAAGACCGGGTGTGCGTCGTCGCGCTTGCCATCGCGGCGAGCGTTGTTGAGCGCCTCCTCGCTCGCTTCCCGCGGATCCGGATCGTTGCGGCGAAGATCGAGGAAGCTGCTGGCGCCTCTGCGGCAGTGGCGCTTTCAGGGTGTGGCAGGGACAACCAGCCCGCCGCCGCAGTGTTGTCGCTGCCACGTGCTCCAACCGGCGGCAGAAGCGGTCACCACAAGTCGCTCTCCGAGTGGCGAGGTGGCGTCTTGCGCTCGCCGCTGCAAAGTGCTCGGCTCGAACACGCCGCTATGGACGTCAGTCGTCACACTCGAGATATACCCGACTTGGTGCGCACGTCGGAGGTTGCCTGGCTCAGCTACGCCGAAGTGTAGCGCCGATTCAGCGTCAGTAGTGCGATCAGGAAAGAGTTGAACGAATGGAAACACACACAAGTGTTGCCGCCCCACGAGTTTGTTTGCCCCACGAGCGCTCGACTCCCTCGCGTGTCCTCGTCCTCTTTCCAGGCTGTTGCTGCAGCCACCACGGCACCTTCGAAGGAACACCCGCTAGCCGATCGCTTTCCGCCATATCGTGATCTCCTGCTGCTTGAAGTACCGCCGGTCCTCCTCGTCCACGAGCACGAGGTTGAGGAAGTACTTGATCGAGAACTTGTTCTGCACGTTGCGGTACGTCGGCGTGAGCGCGTAGGGCGACAGGTAGAGCCGCACGGGGATCGACTCGCCCTTGATCGGCGCGCCGTCCATGATCTCGAACTTGGTCACCGTCTCGCTCTCGTTGTGCTTCTCCGCGCCGGCGCCGACGATCTCGCGCCGGATGATCGCCAGCTCCATGTGTTTGATCTTGATGCGCACGAGCAGGAAGAAGATCTTGCCGATCACCACGTCCTTCAGGTGGTACCTGCACACACACACCACGCGTCCGGTAAGGCTGCAGCTCGCCTCTATCCCCCCAACTCGACCCTCCTACGCCCACGTACTTGGACTTGTCGTACTCGAACTCGATATGGAGACAGTCCTCGATGCCGACCTCCATCTTGATCGTGTTGTTCACGGGCGGCGGCGACCCGAGCGTCTGCACCCACAGGTCCTGCTCCAGCACGACGTTGCTCGCGTACGTGCGCGCGACCGTCGCGCGCACGTAGTACCGCAGCCGCACGCTGCGTCCGTAGTAGCTCTCGTGGGGCTTCTCGATGCCCGCGAAGTCGAACGCGAACGTCTGCTCCTGCTCGATCGCGCCCGCGGGCGACAGCTCGGTCGCCAGGCTCGTGAACTCGTACGTTCCCTGGCGCTCGTGCGGCATCTCGATCACGCCCACGAGCTCGACCTTCACGCCCGCGTGCTCGAGTCGCTTGCCGTCCGGTATCGCGACGCGCAGCGACCCGCCCACGCGCTCGTCCTCGCGGAAGAGCGGCAGCTGCCGCGCCTTGTCGGCCGGGTGGCGCACGAGCGCGCGCGCGTCGGCGCCGTCCAGCGCGAGCGTGAGCTCCGCCGCCGGGCCGAAGCCGAACAGGTTCTAACGGCGCGTCATCATACGTCACAGCCACACGATGCGTGAGACGGGGCGTCATCATCATGGCTCGCAGACGTAGACGCAGACGCAGAGGAGCTCCTGTCGCTACCTTGATGCTCATGCTCGACGCCGCTTTGAAGCCAAATCCTTCTTTTTTACTCGACGAAGTGTGGGTTTTCGATAGTGATAAAATCACGGGTTCTCGAGTAAGTACGAGTTGAACTTGCCTGTCCGGCTAAGTGCGAGTTGCCTTTTCACCGCAGCTGGATGGGGGCGTCCGTGTCGACGCGCGCACTCGAGCAGCTCGAGGACGCGCTCGCGGACGGCAGCACGACGCTCGCGATCGCAGACCGCGACCTGCTGGTGCTTCCGCCCGCCGCGATCGCGAAAGCCATCCACCTGCGCGAGCTCACGCTCTGCGGCACGCGGCTCGGGACGCTGCCCGCGAGCTTCGGCTGCCTCGTGCTGCTCGAGTGAGTTCGACGCTTCAACGTTCTTGTGGCGAACTGTACACCCCAGCAAGTTGCTGTTGCTGACCTCGGTTGCCGCTCGTCACGCGCGCGCACCAGGCAGCTGTCGCTCGAGCGTAACGACCTGCAGACGCTGCCGCTGTCGTTCCACGAGCTCAAGAACCTCACGGCGCTCAACCTGAGCAACAACCAGCTGCAAGGGCTGCTCGGCAACTTCTGCGACCTGGTGGCGCTGCGTCGGCTCTGGGTGCACTCGAACGAGCTGGCGCGTCTGCCGGGCGAGTTCGGCAACCTGACGCGCCTCGTGCTGCTGGACGTGCACGACAACAAGATCCGGAAGTTGCCCAAGTCGATCTGCTGCCTCGAGCGGCTGCAGCGTCTGGACGCGAGCTCCAACAAGCTCAAGACGCTGCCGGAAGCGTTCAGCAATCTGGCGGCGCTGCGCGTCTGCAACGTGTCGCGGAACTTGCTGCGCGAGCTGCCTGAGCACTTTGGGACGCTGCCGGCGCTGAAGACGCTGTTCGTACAGAACAACGCGCTGGTGGCTCTGCCGCCATCGTTCGCGCAACTGCATTCGCTCGAGACACTTGCGGTCGGTGGGAACAAGGTGGACGTGTTTCCGCACCGGGTGTTCCGGACACTTGGAGCCTTGCGCTCGCTGTCGTTCACTGAGAACCGTCTCAAGCTCTGGAACGAAGAGGAGGCGCGAGATGAGCCCAACGAGACGTCCGATGGCGATCCCGACGCGAGCGAGGACGGCATCTCACACGGACTCTTTGCGCTTTGTGCGATCCAGTACATGGACTTCAGCGACAACGCGCTGCAAAAGCTACCGCCACTCGGCTGGCATCAGCTCAGCGGACTCGTGGAGCTGAGGCTCTCTCACAACAGACTCGCGAAGCTTCCTGTCGCTATCGGCGAACTGAGCAACTTGCAACAGCTCGATCTCAGCTACAACAAGCTGGCGACACTCCCACGAGGGCTCCTGCAGCTCAAGCGACTTGCCAAGCTGGATCTTCAGAACAACGCGCTCAGGGAGCTTCCCGATACTGTCGGCGAGTGCAGTGGGTTGGTGCAGCTGTACATTGCGAAGAACACCTCACTGGCGTCGCTACCCAACTCGATCCGAGAGCTACCGAGCATCAAGGTTCTCCAGATGGACAAGCACTGCTTCCTCGGACTGGGGGACGAGCTCATGGCGTTCTGTGAGCAGCTGCAGACGTTCATCACCGAGTGAATCTGCTGACCCCGCCCGCAACGACCTCCAGTTCTACTTGAAGCATGCGTGAGCGTACTGCTAGGCCACTGCGTCTCGGAGAAATGCGCTGAGCAGTGGCACGCGGTCGTGCCGGTGCTGGTGCACCTCGAGCAGCTTGATGAGCTCCTCCACGTCTCCAGACGAACCTCGAGGCAGCAAGTGGGCTAACTGCAGCGGTGACATCCCTTCGGCGTCTCGGATATGCACCAAGTCCGTCTTGGCGAGTAGCATCTGCACGCAGGCGAAGCTGCGAGAGTCGACTGCAACAGACTGTCAGTGCTTAGCGTCGTAGCATACGAGCAACGCCGTCAGAGTGTTGTAAGTGCTGTACCTGCCAGATGCAACGGCGTGCGCTGCAGCCCCGCTGTCACGAGGTTCGGGTTCGCACCGCACTGGAACAGAAGGTCCATGATGCGATCGCGGCAGTGCTTGGCCGCGAGGTGCAGTGGGGTGAGTCCTTCGACCCCGGTTGGCGCATCGACGTTGGCATCCGCTGCTAACAGCTCTTCCACGACTGCGAGATGGCCGGCGACAACGGCGTAGTGCAGCGCGCGCCACCCGCCAGGTTGCGTTGCGGCTTCGAGCAGCGTCGTCGAGGCGTCTCTCTCGAGAATCGCGGCGACGACGCGGTGTTCTCCAGTCTGCGCCGCGCAATGGAGCACAGTCCAGCCGAGCTACGGGGCAGGTGCAAGAGTGGCGCGGTGGTACAGTAACTAAGCATGAACATGGTGAGTGCGCGTCACTTCAGAGCGCAGATCATGGCGAACCGTGTCGCGGGCATCAAGGTCCAGTCCGCCTCGCACGAGCGCCTCGAGTTGCTCGGGGCGGAACGCGTGCTGACCCGTGGCGATCCCGTGCAGCGCCAGCGGTTGCGCCTTTGCGCTGTCGATACAGCTTTTCGGCGCGTAGCTGCGTGGCCGCTTGCAGCACGCGCACGCCTCGCGCTCACTCTCGTCGTTCTTCTTCGCGCACAGGTAGCACTCCCACTGCTGCTGCACTCCCGACATCCCTCGCCGTCCAAGGCAAAGAACGCTATGTTGAGAGCGCTGTCCGGAAGTCCATTCGGCATCTTACGCCTTCGTGGTCGCCGCCGCGGCGTCGAATGCCGCGTGGGTCTGGCGGTACATCTCGACGAGGTGCTCGCCGCTGGTCGTCGGAGCGTACTTGGCCGGGCTGCTCTCGCTCACGCACGACGGGAAGCACTCGACGACGCACGGGTAGTTGGGCTCGTAGAAGAACGGCACCGAGTACCGCTCGTTCCCCGTAATGTTGACGACGCGGTGGCGCGTGGACTGGAACACGCCGTTCGTCCAGCGCTCGCCCATGTCGCCAATGTTGACGATGTAGGTGTCGGCGCGCGGCGGCACGTCGATCCACTCGCCCTTGTAGAAGATCTGGAGACCCGGGTTCGAGTCCGTCGAGAGCAGCGTGATGAGCCCATAGTCTGTGTGCGCGCCAGCGCCGAACACGCCGCTGGTCACGTCGGACTTGACGGCGCCGTAGCGCAGCAGGCGGAGAGCAGCCATGGGCTTGTCGAACATGCCCTCGCCGTCAAACGCGCCAGCCGCGCCGGCAGCTTGGGCGAACACTTGCGCCACGCGGAAGCCCAGCGCACACATGGCGCCGTGGTACGCCTCCGTCGTCTTCTTGAACGTCGGAAAGGCCGCTTCGTCCGGGAAGACGTTCGGGCCGTGCAGCGGGTACTTCATCTCGTCACTCCCGAGCTCGACGTGGCGGCAGATGTAGTAGCCTTCCTTCGTATCGCCTGCAAGAGCGCCAAGCTGGTGAGTGTTGCTGCCGTACTATCACCACGAACAACACCAACGCCAACGATAGATCTATCGGTCGCACCTTGGGTCTGCACGTCCGGGTCGAGCGTCTCCTCGCTCATGAGCGTGTAGCCGCGCATGTACTCGTTCGCGAGCACCTTGCGCTTCTCGCTCGCAGGCTGGTGGAAGAAGTTGGCCATCTCGGCGTACACCTGCGCGAGGAGCTCCTGCGGGATGCCGTGGTTCACGAGGTAGAAGAAGCCTACCTCGGTGCATGCCTGCATACGGGAGGAGGAGGGCAAGAGCGTGGAGCGGGTCGTCAATGACGTGTGCGAGTCTCGACAGACGAGATGGCTACAGCTTTTTCCTCTACCTGGCGGAGCTGCTCGCTGGCGAGCGGGCTGGCAAGGTCGACTTCCGGGATCTGGAGCGGCATGGCGGCAGCAGTGAGAGTTGGGGTGCGGTGGGAGTGCTGGGTGCTGGGTGGCGTGCGAGTTGGCGAGTGGGCCAGCGGTGCTTGCCCAACCACCACCGGCAGAACTTCGATGTGCAATATCGCGACGGATGACTTGATGGGCATCGCGGCTAAAGACAGGAAAAAAAAAACATGAAGGCTATTTATTTTGCAACCCGATACGAATGTGATCATATTCCGAATTTTTCATAACTATTTACAATTCCCGTTATTTACTCTTTCAGCCTTACCAACGCTCTATTCTATCGCTTCTGACTGCATCGACCCGATCCGCGTCACTAACTGCTCTCTAACAGGGATTTTAGACTTAGGATATCTCTCTACAAGAGCGCCGAAAGCTCAGTGCTCAAACTGTCAACGATCGATCCAGATCTCATCGATGAGATCTGGATCGAGCAGCTGAGGTCATTCTCCAACTTTCCTCATCAATGCCAAGACGCGTGCAGACATCGGCATCTGCGCTTGCGCGCGCTCTGGAGCTCGTGGCGTCCGGCGCGAGCGTCGTGAATGCTGCAACCACGTTCGGCATGAAGCCGGGGATGCTGTACTCAATTCGATCGCGCCTCAAAGCAAGCGGCGGACCCCGAGTGACTGGATGGCCAACGCGACACTTAGCCGACCAATTTAGCTCCCTTCGCGAGTGGGCCACCGATGAGCACCTTCGCCTACAGCAAGTACCAGATCGGGTTAAGTCGACCTACGGGGTGACGGTGTCGGTGTCGATTGTTTCGCGAGCTCTACGGTCTACTCGACGCGATCTAGACCTGTCCGAGTATCCACGTGCCGGACGACGCATCCTCCACATACCGACGACGAGGATGTGCTCGTCGAGGCGATCTAGTGCGCCAAGTCGGCGCTACGCATCTGCATGTACATGATGAAGTCGCGCAAGGTTCGTTCTGCTGCCACTTCGTCCAGCACCATAAAGAACGACTAACACCTTTCGCCTGAATGCACCAGGTCATCGACGCGATCATCGACTGCGTCCGTCACGGTGTATGTGTGTGGCTGATCACCGATAGTGAACAAGCTAGCACCTCAGACAGCCGAGTGGCCGAGCTGGCAGGCGTGGTACGCACAGTGCCTATGAACTGTATATGTATTTTTTGTAAACAGAGTGTGAACTTTTGTGCGTCAGCGAGGCGCTCAAGTGCGAATGTCTCCTCCGAACAAGAGTCTCCACTGCAAATGACTGCAAAGCGACGACGTGCTTCTAGTTCTGTCAACGTAGCAGGTCGTGAGCAAGAGGTGTACATGCATATACCGTCAACACGCTTGATGTTAGATGCAGCAAGCCACGTGATACGAGAGTGCAGGTCTGATGAGGTGCTGTGTTTCATGTGTGATAAATGAAACAAAGAAAACATAAAATGTATATTTTTAGAAAATTAAAATACAAAACATTACATTTATAATACTCAACTTTTAACAAGCAGTCTCTGACTCAACTAGACGGAAATCGGTAGGTGGTATAATGCTCGTAAAATGCGCTACACATTCAACAGAGCTGTGACTAGCATGATTTGAAAGCACTGTGTCTCCTGAGCTTAGATCAACCAAAACATCTCACAATAGCTCTCGTTTCACGAAGATATCGGCGTCGATGTGGAGCAATCTCGTTATAATCAAGCGTCTTTTTTTTGCTGATGGTCATGTCTTTTTGGACCTATAATTTTCTTAATCTACTGGAGTTTACTATAGAATTGTCGAATACCATACTGAGAGTATTCGCATTCACCAGTATGTCTCGATTGAATTACTTCACTATCCTATTTTCAATTGAAACCTCTGTTCTCGGCTTCAGAAGCGATCCACGCGCCAACCCTTTGCGAAGCGAGGATGCATCGTTTGGAGTTGGCGAGCACACCACCGCAAGTTCCTGATGTAATGCTATGAAATGGTGTATGCTGCAGGTTACGATTCTTTCTGGCGCATTTTATATTTTCACCACCACCTACGGGTAGTAACGGAAATGCACGCCCGCCAACAAAACACGCCCACTGTCATTTTTTACAGCAAATTGAAAAGAATTACATCCTCCAATCACAACGAAGCAGATAATATTGACAAATATTCGATGATCAGAAGAAAATGAAGCCTATTTTAATAGGATTCGTTTTCTTCTGATTATTTTTTAAAAAAGAATACCGTATCACTCTTCTCCTATCCGGACACTTGTCCTATCCGAATGATCATTATTGTAATGTTATATTCGTTGTCATAAATGATATTTTGCAAAAACAGGTCGATAAGGTGTGAGGTAGCAACTGCTAAATGGCCTTCAGCAGAACTGGTCTAACTTCACCCTGTCTGCAGTGTGTGCTTTGTGCTTAACCTGTATAAATAGACGAAACATAAAAGTGCTGCTATGCCAAAATTTTCTGCTCTTGTCAAGTGCATCATCTCCACAATGTGACCCGAAAAAGCACATTTTTAATGATTTCACATAAAACATGTGTTATTTTTGCACTTCGGGCGTCCCACACCGGATAGATCAAGAGTAATACGGGGAATTATCCACTCGATGCCACCAATGAATATTTCTGAGAATATCAGGTTTAATATTGAAGTTTGTAAATTATCCGGATTTTGTTGGAATCTTTGGAATTCCAACGATGCCCAGATTATGTACACTGAAAGTGTTTACATAGATTTGTCGGAAAAACAGTAGTGAAGAAACCGAGGGAGCGTAGCCAAAGCAGACATGCTGGGCTGCCAAGTCGAGCGAAGCGAGCGGCGCCCAGCATGATCTGCGGAGGCGGGCCCAGCAACCGAGGTTTACTGAACGGGGAACGCAACACTGTCCAGAACATGCTTTCTTTTCCTCCCGAGCGCGGAGGCCCGCAAGGGCCGGGAGCGCGAGTCACCCAAAAAAGAATCCGTATAATGATGTGTATACCGATACAATAAATGTCCGGATATATCCGGATGCCATTGGAATCGTTGGAAGCATCAGGTAACGGTTGGAATCTGTATAGTATGGTATGTGCGAAACAATTAAGTAAAGGAGTCACTTCGACAATAAATATAATGCGAGGTCATCGCTCAGCAAAAAAGGGACGAACGAGGTGAGTGTTAGAATACTCTAGTGAAATCATTCATAAATCGTCTAATATCACCCATGAATGCGAAATTTAGTGAGCATTTTTTCGCGTTGAGCACACTCAAATGTGTATGAACGTACTGTTGTGCATAATGCAGGGCGTGCGCGTTAACCTAACGCCTGATATATTCCGCTTTTAAAAGGTATTACGTACACACAGGTTGGAGTTGATAATTTTAATTGATTGTTTTGGAATGGGTATAATTTGATACCCAGTCGGTTAGCGCGCTCGCCCCTGTATGTGTTTGTGTTTCAAGCAACAACACCACAAAATACGATCCGAACATGCAAAAGTGGGAGGTCTTTGGACGTCCCGGATAGGATGAACAACACAATATGTTCACACGTCTTTCACACAGGAAGAAGAAAGACCGGCTACTTACCATTGGGTCGGATTGCCGTCATTGTGGAGGATGAACACGCTCTCAGATTGAATACAGGTTTGTGAGATAGAGACCACATCAGTGGTATCTATCACAGAAAAAGTCCTTCATTAATCGCGCACTCTTATATTGTACGAAAACTGTCATATCTAGACTTGTCGGTATTTTGTGAAGCATCTGTCATTGGTTGAGACTCATTCCAAATTAGCGAATAAAATCCTTTCAACGATTTAGAGGCAGTTTGACCTAAACACAATTTGTATCGCTTTGCTAATTCTTGGTGGGTGTGTCGTCCCGTTGCTACCTGTACCAGTTCAGCCTATTTTTCGTTCAGTTGAGTCGTAGACAGCTTGTTAAAAAGTCTTTGAATATTCTATATTTCAAAATCAGTTAAATTTTGAAAATAGTTAAATATTCTATTTATGTGAACGGCGACTGTTCACAAAAAGTGGCAAACATCTATTTTGAGGATATTGATCTTGAGAGCCAATGGTCTTCGAAATGTGCAAGGCTCTTCATTCAGTAAAACTGAGCGAGAAACCTCGTGCACGTTTTGCACAATACAACATATTTTCGACAGGAAATGGCTTGCTCAAATTTGCGTTTTTCGAAGATGACTTTTATGAAAATAAATCACAGATTCTGGATAGTATTTTAAAGAGCCATGTGTCTCTTTCTGTAAAGAAGTATCTTTTTAAACTAGTATTGTCGGCTATGCGTGTAAATTGTGTTTGACACATTTCTCAGGTAAATAACATATTTTTTAGCTGCCGTAGGATCTCTCTCTACAAGAGTACCGAAAACTCAGTGCTCAAACAGACAACGATCGATCCAGATCTCCTCGCCGTCGCCCTCTGAACAGCGCGAGCAGCATGGCGCTCGTGCCCCACCTCCTGCGCCTGCGCGCCTTCGCCGCGTCCTCCTCCTCCGCCGCCGCCCGCCGCTTCTCCACGCTCAACACGCAGCTGAGCGTGCGCAACGGCGCGGCGGCGGGCGCCGGCCGCCTGCACCTGCAGCTGCCGCTCCCGGGGCTCCCGGGACTCAGCGCCGTGCAAGTGGACGACGCGGCCGCCAGCGTGCAGGTGCTCATCGACACGATCAAGCGCCGCGACGCGTCGCTCAAGTCCGTCGAGGTGACCACCGCGAACGGCACGAAGCTCGCGCGCACCGTGCGCCTGAGCGAGCTCACGACCATGGAGTTCATCCTGCGCCTCAACAGCGTCAACGTCCTCGTGCAGAACGGTGCGACGTGCGTTCGGTTGTCGTCGTATACCCTGCAGCTAAAATCGTGTGTGTGTGTGACTGGCGCTGCTGCTGGTGCTGTGTAGACGGCGCGAAGGACGACGCGCAGCCGCTGGGCGAGAACGCGGCGTTCGCGAGCGTGAAGGCGCACATCGAGAACGACTCGCGCCCGTTCGTACGTCACCGGCGCTGCCTGGAAGAAGCGGTCGAGTGGTGATAGCGGGCGCTGACCTGACAGGCGTTCTGTGTGGCTTGGCGTGGGGGCAGATGCCGCTGGCGGACTACTACCGCGTGTGCCTGACGGCCGGCGCGGAGGAGCCCGTGGCGAACAAGTGGCTGCGCGAGCTGCAGCGCCGCAACCTCGTGACGCACTTCGACCGCTCGACGAACGCGGAGCTCAAGAACGCCATCATCCTGCGGCCACACGTGCGTGCCAGCGGGTAGCTGACGGGTCGGGGGGTCGATCGCCCAGCTGGTTGGTCTCACGCTCCTCTCTGCTCTGCCGTCGTCGTCGTCTCGTCCTCTCTCGTCTTGATCGTCGTCTCTGTGTGCAGAGCCCGGAGAGTCTCGCGCGACTTCAAAGCGCGCTCGACTCGGAGCTGGAGGCGGTCAAGCACGGCCGCAAGGCGCAGGAGGCGCGGCTCGAGGAGCTGGCGTCCGAGCTGAAGAAGGCGCTAGCGGTGGACGCGGAGACGCGCAAGGCGGCGCAGACGATGCCGAACGTGCAGAAGTGGGTCGCGCTCACGGGCATCTCGACGTTCTACGGCTCGCTCATGTACCTCGTCTGGGACGTGTACTCGTGGGACGTCATGGAGCCGATCACGTACTTCATCGGCTTCACCGCGGTGCTCGGGAACTCGTTCTACCACACGATCACGAAGAAGGTGCGTTCGCCGTCTTCTCTGTGGCTCTCGTTGCCTCCCGCCTGCTGACCTTGTGGCTTGTGGCTTGTGGCTTGTGGTTTGTGGCTTGTGACTTGGCGGTTCGCAGGACCCGACGTACACGAACATCTGGCAGAAAAAGCACCAGACGCGGCTCGCGGCGCTGCAGGACGAGCGCAAGTTCAACCCGGCGAAGCTCGCGACGCTCCGGCGCGCGATCGCCCACGTCGAGCGCGACATCGAGACGCTCGCCAAGTGGGAGAGCAAGCCGCCGGCGGTCGTCTAGAGGGCGGGGACGACGAGGTCGAGCGAAGGTTTTGAAGCGCATGCGAGCATTGAGCCAGCTGTGCGACCTTCCGACCTTCCGAAATCCGGATAGTGCTGAAAGTGAGGGAGAAGAACACCTTGTTTTTAGCACTATCGAGTTTTCAACCCGCGCATTTGCATTTGGTGTTCTCAACGAACGCAAAACCCGAACAAGATCCAAAGCAGCAGACAGCATGGCGGCGAACCAGAGCATCAAGGAGCTCATGGCGGCCGAGACGAAGGCGTCCAAGATCATCAGCGAGGCGCGGCAAGGTGCGCGCGCGCTCTCCCCCCGCGTCGCGCGCTGTCGATCGGTACCCAACACGCCTATGCTCTCGCACGCATGCCAGAGCGCGGCGAGCGCCTCAAGCAGGCGAAGATCGAGGCGGAGGCGGAGATCAACGCCTTCCGCAAGCAGCAGGAGCACGCGTTCCAGATGAACGGCAACACGGACGTACGCGCGCGTGTCGCCTTCTGCTCGTGCTTGGGTAGAAGGAAGGGGAAGAAGGGAAGGAGTCTAACAGGCGCCATCCGTCGTCGCAGCTCATGGGCGACGACCCGTCGATCCTCGACGACGAGACGAACCGCGACATCCAGAAGATGCGGTGCGTGCGCGTCGCGTGCAAACGGCTGTGTGACTGTGTGACTGAGTGTGTGTGTGGGCAGCCACGAGTTCGTGACGAACAAGAACCAAGTGCTGCAGATGATGGCGGAGCACACGCTGCGCGTGCACCTGCGCGTGCCGGACGCGCACAAGCTGTAGGCTCCCGACGCCCTCCGGCCGACGACCAAACGGACGCGCGCGTGTGTTTCCCCCATTGCCCCCACACTAACACGACCGGCGCGGCGGCCGGCGCGAACGCTCCTGCCGCCGACGCGGCTTCCTCGTACCCCCTCATGTTCACTGCGGCCGGTCACGTGGGTCTTCGTAATCGGCGGCAGCTGCGGCTGCGACGTGGGGCTCAGCTGCGTTTAGCGCGAACGGGAACGGGAACGCGAGCGGCCGCGGCGGCTGCTGGTGCGGGGCGGCGAACGCGAGCGCGAATGCGAGCGCGAACGCGAACGGGAGCGACCGCGACGGCTGCGCGGCGGTGAACGGGAGCGCGAACGGGAACGGGAGCGCGAGCGTCCGCCGCGGCGCGTGCCCCCGCGACTGTCGGAGCCGCCGTCGTCAGCTCGTTCCTGGCGACGCAGTCGCACGCAGCGTGAGCCCCGTGACGCCATGCTAGCAGCTACCAACCAGCACCCGAGCAGAGCGCCGGCCGCCACGCACCTCGCGGACGCGCACGCGGTCGCCCTGCAGCTCGGCGTTGTCGAGCTTGCGGACCGCGCGCAGCATGTCGTCGGCCGTGGCGAACGACGCGACGCCGTTGCCGCGCCGGTCGACGTCCGCGTGGGCGACGTCGCCGCCGTCGCGCAGAAAGTCCTTGAGGTCCTGCCAGCTCACGCCGTTCGGGAGGTTGGTCACGCGCACGCGGTGCTGCGTGCCGCGCAGCCTGCGGCCCTCGTCCCCGTTCAGTTCGTCAGTTCGCCAGCTCGTCAGCAAAGACGCCGAGGGGGGGG
>JAASGM010000590.1:0-16213 GCA_023334215.1 Globisporangium cystogenes | reverse complement strand
CTCCGTGCACTTCCTCGACGTCGGCCCGCGCGACGCGCTGCCCGTGGTGCTCGTGCACGGGTGGCCGGACATGTGGTTCGGGTGGCGCCACCAGATCGAGGCGCTGTCTCCGAGCTACCGGCTCATCGTCCCGGGTGCGTGTTCGCGCGTGTACTGTAATGGTCACTACCCGAGCTGCTTGAGAGTTGGAGCCGACGGTCTCACTGAGCCGTCCGCAGACATGCGCGGCTTCGCCGGCAGCTCGGCGCCACGCGAGCGCGCGTCGTACGGAACGAAGAACACGACGGGCGACTTTGCAGCGCTGCTCGGTGCGTTGCTCTCGCAGCTTATGCGGTGCGCTCGAGACGAGGCGATCGACTCACGCTTGCGTCGTGTCTGCAGACGCGCTGGACATTGAGAAAGCGGTGTTCATCGGCCACGACTGGGGCGGCTCCATGATCTGGCGCATGTGTCTCTACCACCCGGAGCGCGTGCTCGCCGCGTGCGGCGTGTGCACGCCGTACCTGCCTCCGACGGACGAGTACGTCGACATCGACAGCCTCGTGGAGGTCGTGCCGCAGTTCGCCTACCACAAGATCCTCTCGGACTCGGAGGTCACGGGCCGGAAGTTCGACGCGGCGCCGAAGCGCTTCTTCACGTCCATGTTCCGGCGCCACTTTGAGTTCGGGGACGGCGAGAAGCGGATCGGGCTGCGCAAGATGCTCATGGGCGTCGACTCGACCGTCGAGCACCCGGTGTACTCGAAGCGCTCAGCGATCCTCTCGGAGGCCGAGCTCGACTTCTACGTCGAGCAGTACGCGCGCAACGGCTTCGCGAGCACGTGCCACCTGTACGGCACGCACAAGATGGACTTTGAGGACGAGAGGCACCTCTCGAAGATCATCCCGCACAAGGCGCTGTTCATCTGCGCGATGGACGACATGGTGCTGCGTCCGGAGATGGCGGAGGGCATGCCGAGCGTGATGCCGAACCTGCAGATGAAGTTTGTCAAGGACGCCGGTCACTGGATCCTCTGGGAGCAGAAGCAGCAGGTGAACGCGATCCTGCGCGAGTGGCTGCAGACGATCGAGGTTCCCCGCAGCAACCGCATCAAGCGTCCGGCGAGGCTGTAGAGCTGTCGAGCGTCGGGCCTATGGGCGGAGACGCAGTGTCGGAGTGACGCGAGTGTGGAGGATGATGGAGACAGAGAGATAGTGCGATCGACTGTCCACTCGAGCCTGCAGGATCTGTTGTTGCTCGGCTTGCTCTCCTCCAGAGCAAACACGTTTACTCGCGGATGAGCGGATCTGAAGATCAAGTGCGTCGCATTGTGTCACGCGGCACTCGCCGGATGGCTCCGCCGTTGGGTCTCGAGGACGCTGCCGCGGGGCAGATCGCAAAGTGGTCTCCTTCGTCTCGTGTGGCTGTCGCTGCAAGCGGAGATCCAAGCCAGACTCGCGCCGTGGCGCTCGATTGAAGATGGAGATTCCGAGTGCTGCACATGGTCGGCAGGATCATTCATGCCTTCCGATCGAGATCAGGCACGATGGCGTCGCAGGCAGGCGATCAGGTCTTGAGCTCAAGTCGCGAGACACTCGGGAGAATGTCCGCCAGCGCCGGCATTTGGTGATGATGACGTCGAGACGCGAAATACGCGCAGCAGCTGGCGGCGCGGAAAGCAGGACGACAGGCAGGCAGGCGGGCAGATCAAGGCGTGAAGCAGTGCAAGTCGCGTCCTCGTTCGCCTCGTTCGTCCGTCCGTCGTCGACAAAGAATTTCCACACATAAAGTATTGTGAGTAGTACAAATGTACTTATTCCTTCCCATGACATTGATAAGGTGCGCACACGAACTTAACCATACCCACATTTGGAAAATCAAAGTGGGCATTTTTTTCAAGGCTTCATGATTTCTGTGTGCACCACAGAACAAGTTCAGCGTGTGCATCTCGCTGTGCCCGACGCTGCGAGGAGGCATATCCAAAAGGTCCGAATTATCCGGGGGGTTGTAGAGAGCAGGAAGTGCAGAAGAGCATCACCATCCAAGGCACCGACTGATCCAAGGAGTCAAGGCTTTGTAGTAGCTACAGTCCGCTTCAAAGCCCGACACAGTGGCGGCGCAACTTCAGGCATCCGTTCGATCTGCCGACAGAGAGCCAAGCTGAGACGAGATATCGAATGTGTGTCTCGTATTCGGTGTCGGTGTCGGTGTCGGTGTCACAGATCGAATGCCGCGTATCGATCAGCACTGGCTAACCTGGACGACACAGAAGTTGAGGTGCCAGAAACGCTAATGATCGCGAGAGATAACCGTTCGATCTTAGCAGATTAGTGCAACACTCACAGTCAAGATAGTGGCAGCCACGAGCACCGCGAGTGCGAGCGCCAGCACCAGCAAACCTACCTCATGAATCTATCGGACATCACCTACCCCATCATGTTCAGCTCAGCAAAGGCTCCCACAATTTGGCCGACATTTCATAGGTTGATTTGATCCAAACGCTATGAGGATTCTCGTCGGTGCCCTCCTTGATACCCGTAGTGCTTGCGCTGCAGCTCACTCAAGGCGGGGTTACCACCGTACGGGAGATTTCTTGTAGTATGGTGAGTGGCAAGTTGTGGTCATTTTGATCTGATATTCACCATTCACAAACTCACTTCGCTATAACAACATACTCCCCTGCCACGAGATGTCCGCTTGCTGCAGCCTCCTCCGGCGTGCCCGGTTGTTCTCGTTCCAGTGTTAGTTTTCTTGTTTCAATGATGCAGTCATCCGTGTCGGTCTCGCCTAACACCACTGAGTAAGAAAAGATGTCGGCGTGCTCGTCAAAGTCCTTGGACTTGTAAACGCCAATCTATGTGTGCGTCCCCTGGAATCGGCACTCGTGTCAAATGCCAAAGTTGTTCAGCTTCACCGCAATGTCCGCGTTCACCGTTGAAGTCCAGTCACGACTTTATAGGTTGAGTCAGTCAATTGGTGGCTTAGCACGGATAGTTTTCACAGACTCGGTCGGTACGAAGTTACCACTCGGAGTGAAGAAACGATGGACGTGTTCGCAGGTTTGTCGACGGCGAGCACACTTCACATCCTCGAATGAAATGTTCAGATTGTTTTAAAGTTCGCACATTTCTGGACCTTAGCAGTTGCCTGTCCACATGAATAGGAATAAATACCTATTAGTGTGTACAAATACACGTATTTTCTTTGCACCTGACTCTGCCGTTCCAGTCGACCATCTGGAAATTCCCCACCGAGAGCAAGTTTACAGCCAGAAAAAAGAGACAAAAATGCGCCAAACATAACCGAAAGGTAGTTTTCAAATGCACCACCGCCTTCGCGTTCTCTCTCAACAAGTAGCAATGAACGAGCAGCAAGGCAGACTCCATCGCAGACTCCATCGATGTCGAGCGCAAGGTGCTCTGCGTTAGCTCAGCGACCAGTTTGCACTTGTTCTTCGAGCACCCGAGTCGGTCTTACACCTTGGTTACGGTTAGCCTTGGCCGAACTTCTTGCGCGGACAGCGAGCAGAGTGAAAAGGTAATTCGACGCGACAGTGGCGATCACAGCGTCAGCAAGCAGGTGAGCGAGAACCAAGGCGAGCCGAGCTCAGACAAATATCGCTGGTGCATATGAGGCTGCAGTTCTCCGCTCCTTGGTTGGTGGCAACATCTTTCAACGAGAGCACTTTCAAGCCCACTATTTTCTTGGCGCATTTTCCTTCTCGTGCGATGGCGCATTTTCGTCCTCCACATGCCGATGTGCACCACTCTCTCTTGAGCAGCTGGTGGCAGCAGAAGCGGGGCGCGTGGGTGACCCGGAGACCGACTCTCGCGGTCGATCTGCTCTCGTCGGCTTGTCGCCGTGTCCTTTTAGGTTGGGAGAAGCGGGCCCTCAAGCCCCGGATCGTGGCGGCACTCACTACGCAACTCGCGCCGCAGCACTCAAGCCGACCTCTCTCTCTTTCTTCAAGTCAACAGGACCGCCATGAACCTCCGCGGAGTCGTCTCGCTGCTCTGCGCCGTCGCGGCGCTCACGTCGCTCTCGGCGACCGTCTCGGCGAACGACTCGCACTCGGTCGAGCGCTTCGGCGGCACCCGCCCCAAGGCTGTCGAGCACTTCCCAGGCCTCGAGAGCAACGAGACCGACGCGACGGCGGACGCCGAGCGCTCGATCAACGACTCGGCGGATGTCGACAACGAGGAGGTCGGCGCCGACGCGGACGTGGACGACGAGACGGACGAGATCCTGCCGGAGAGCGGTCCGGAGGAGTCCGAGGACGCCGAGACCACGGAGGAAGTCGACAACGAGGAGGTCGGCGCCGACGCGGACGTGGATGACGAGACGGACGAGATCCTGCCGGAGAGCGGTCCGGAGGAGTCCGAGGACGCCGAGCGCTCGATCAACGACTCGGCGGATGTCGACAACGAGGAGGTCGGTGCCGACGCGGACGACGAGTACTACGACGTAACGGACGAGATCCTGCCGGAGAGCGGTCCGGAGGACTCGGAGGACGCCGAGCGCTCGATCAACGACTCGGCGGATGTCGACAACGAGGAGGACACGGAGGAGACGACCGACAACGAGGAGAACACGGAGGAGACGGAGGAGGCCGACACCACGGAGGACCGCAAGCTCCAGGAGGAAACCGAGGAGGCTGCGGACGAGACCACGGAGGACGCTGCGGACGAGACCACGGAGGACATTGGCGACGCCGTGTCGGAGGAGAACGAGGAGGAGACGCCGGAGGTCGGCAACGACGCGGACGACGAGCCTGTGGTCGAGGAGTCGGTGGACAACGCTGACGAGACGCCGTCGGACGAGAACGTCGATGACGAGACCACCTCGGAGGAGGAGTCGACCGAGGAGAACTCGGAGTAAGGCAGCGGTGGTCGTGCGTACCAGTCGTCGAAGTTCAGGGGTGGATCAGTGCAGCGGCGCGTCGGTGCAGCCAGCGTCAAGATTAACTTTAACTGTGTGTCCATAGGGCTTCTCGTTGCGTGTGCGAGGTGGAAGATATATGAACTCACCGACTAGTGTAGGTGACAAAAGCTTGTTGCCATGAGCGTAGATGTTGGTGACACGAGAAGCTAACGAGAGCAAGATGCATTAGCCTTAACATGGTGGGTAACACAGGCGAGGAATGTCATAGATCTCGCCCCAGCTGCGAGCGACCGCTGCGACGTCCCCGCCGCAAGGACGAGGTCGCCGGACAGCGCGCAGACAGACAGAGCGCTTGATGTCGTTCTAGGCGGCAAGTAGCGCTAGCAGCCAACGGGCGAGTGGTCTGCTAGAGACTCTAGAGAATGCGGCCGGCACACACACGCAGACTCACACACACGCACAGACACTTGGACGGTGGTTGGGAATCAGCAATCTCATGTAGAAATTTGCTCCTCCATGGTGCATCAGGCAGCGGAAAGCCAAGTTCGCATCATTTCCAACCGCGGCAGCTCGTGCTCACGCACTGGCATACGCACACACGCACATGCACACACACAGTCGTCGCAGAGTTCAGAAGACCACTCGCGCTCGAATTGGCGAAATCGCAGAATGAGCAAAGTGTGAGCACCAGTGAAATCAAGAACCGTGAGAGACGCTTTTATATTTGTAAATGACACTGTAAGCACGTAGCTAGCCAATCAGCGGGCGCATAGCTTCATGATACATTCGACGAAACTACCGGTACTACCGGTAAATGGTTTGATACTAGGGTATCAAACATCCCTTCATTTTATCACTATCGAATAAATTCATTCTGAATCCGTGCGTCGGCAAGGAAGTATGAGCGGACAACGCCCGAACCCGAGCGGCGGCTTCGGCGGCCGCGGCAGTGGCGGCGGCTTCGGCGGCCGCGGCGGCGGTGGCGGCGGTGGCGCCTTTGGCGGCGTGAGCAGCAGTGCGAGCGACGTGCTGACAGCTGCGGCCACCGGCGGTGCGTCTGGTGCTGGAGCGCCGGGCCAGTCCAACTACCAGGAGGAGAAAGGTGCGTGCGACTGGCTCTGCTGCTGCTGCGGCTGCTGCTGCTGCTGTTGCGATTGACCCCATTGGGTGCGACCGACAGCCAAGTGCGTGTCGTTCCTGCAGAACTTCCGCTCGAACCTGGACGACCCCGCCGACGAGCCCAAGTACGCGCGCATGCTGGTACGCGCAGCAGCTGCTGTTGTGGTCGTAAGCGTCGCTCGCCCGTCACCACCTGACGCTCTCGCGCGCGCCGCCGCCAGCAAGAGGTCGCGAACCGCGAGCGCAAGTCCGTGCCGATCTCGCTCGACGACGTTCAGATCGTGCGTCGCGCCTGCTGCTAGTGCGCCGCCCTTCGCGACCGACTGACCGCCGTTGCGTTGCGCGCAGTTCGAGAACGACGACGCGTTCGTGCGGCGCATCATGCGCAACACGCGGCGCTACATCGCGATCCTCTCGGAGGCGATCGACGAGATCCTGCCCGTGCCGACGCGGGACATTTCGGACTCGCAGGACGTGCTCGACGTGCTGCGCCTCCACCGCGCGCGCGAGCTCGCGCAGCAGCAGCAGCAGGCGAGCGGCAGCGCCGACGTCGGCGCGACGCACATCTTCCCGGCGACGCTCATGCGGCGCTTCGAGGTGCGCGTCGTCCCGGGCGTCAAGACCAAGGCCGTGCCGATCCGGGAGGTCAAGGCGGGCAAGGTCGGCAGCCTCGTGCGCATCAAGGGCATGGTCACGCGCGTGTCGAACGTCAAGCCGCTGCTCACGGTCGCCACGTACACGTGCGAGGCGTGCGCGTACGAGGTGTACCAGGAGGTGAACGCGCGCCAGTTCAACCCGCTCGTGCAGTGCCCGAGCGACCGCTGCACGACGAACCGCCAGACCGGCCGCCTGCTCCTGCAGACGAAGGCGTCCAAGTTCGACAAGTACCAGGAGGTCAAGTTCCAGGAGCTGCCGGACCAGGTGCCGATGGGCCACATCCCGCGGTCGCTCACCGTGTACCTGCGGGGCGAACTCACACGCACATGCGAGCCCGGCGCGCTGATCACGATCTGCGGTGTCTTCCTGCCGCTGCCGTACTCGGCGCAGCGGCAGATGCAGATGGGGCTGGTCACCGAGACGTACCTCGAGGCCACGGACGTGATCAACCACAAGAAGCGCTACTCGGCCATGGAGTCGAGCGAGGAGATGGAGAACGCGGTGCTCAGGCTCCAGGAGAGCGGCAACGTGTACGAGATGCTGTCGCAGTCGATCGCGCCCGAGATCTACGGCCACGAGGACGTGAAGAAGGCGCTGCTGCTGCTCATGATCGGCGGCGTCACGAAGCGCATGGACGAGGGCATGCGCCTCCGCGGCGACCTCAACATCCTGCTCATGGGCGACCCGGGCGTGGCCAAGTCGCAGCTGCTCAAGCACATCTCGACGGTCGCGCCGCGCGGCGTGTACACGACCGGCAAGGGCAGCTCCGGCGTGGGGCTCACGGCCGCCGTCGTGCGCGACACGATGACGAAGGAGATGACGCTCGAGGGCGGCGCGCTCGTGCTCGCGGACATGGGCATCTGCGCGATCGACGAGTTCGACAAGATGGAGGAGGGCGACCGCACGGCGATCCACGAGGTGATGGAGCAGCAGACCGTGAGCATCGCCAAGGCGGGCATCACGACGACGCTCAACGCGCGCACGTCGGTGCTCGCGGCGGCGAACCCGATCTACGGCCGGTACAACAAGAAGCTGAGCGCGTCGCAGAACATCAACCTGCCGAACGCGCTGCTCTCGCGCTTCGACCTGCTCTTCCTGCTGCTCGACGTCGCCAACTACGAGAAGGACGAGGCGCTCGCGCGCCACGTGACGTACGTGCACCGGTTCGCGAAGAACCCGGACATGACGTTCGAGCCCGTGCGGCCGGAGGTGCTGCGGTACTTCATCGCGATCGCCAAGCAGTACGAGCCGAGCATCCCGGAGAACCTCTCGGGCTACATCGTCGAGGCGTACGTGACGCTGCGGCAGCAGGACGTGACCGAGCACGCGCGGCAGCAGCAGTTCGCGCGCGGCGGCGGTGGCTTCCCGGGCAGCGACGCGAACCACGCGCAGACCGCGATGACCGCGCGGCAGCTGCTGAGCATCCTGCGGCTCTCGCAGTCGCTCGCGCGGCTGCGGTTCGCGACCGAGGTGATCCACCAGGACGTGGACGAGGCCATCCGGCTCGTGTACGTGTCCAAGTCGTCGCTCTCGGAGCAGGACGAGGCCGGCGGCAAGGCCGGCGCCGGTGGCGGCCACGCGCAGGGCTCGGCGGACGCGACGTCCAAGATCTACCGCATGCTGCTCGAGTTCGCGTCCGACCGGAAGACGAGCGTTGTGCCGATGAGCGACATCGAGCCCGTCGTGCTGCGCAAGGGCTTCACGGCGCAGCAGCTCAAGGCGTGCGTCCAGTACTACGAGGAGCTCGACGTGATGCACCTGAGCGCGAACGGCACGTCCGTGAGCTTCGTCATGTAGACGCGACGGGCGGGTGTCTCGCTGCCTACGCTACTCTATCGCTCTCTCTCTCTCTCGCTACCTCTCGCTACCTCTCGCTACCTCTCGCCTCCGCGTCACTTGAGCCAGAGCTTGAGCCGGAAGGCGTCGCCGCCGTTCAGATAGTACTTGACGAGCCGCTCGTCGCGCACGAAGCCGAGGTTCTCGTAGAGCCGGATGGCGCCCTTGTTGGCGATCTCGGTCTCGAGCATCACCTCCTCGCAGCCGCGCGCGGCCATGAGCGCGATCGCGCGCTGCGCCAGCTGCGACCCGATGCCCTGCTTCCGGAACTTCTGCTCCACCGCGAGCATCGCGATGTACCCGCGCCAGCGCACGGGCTCGTCGGCGCCGCCGCTCGCAGGCGCAGACACAGCGGCGTCGCTGGCCGCGCCGGGCGTCAGCGCCTCGCTCACGCCGATCTGCTCCTGGCGGCACACGATGACGCCCACGAGCCGGTGCTGCACGCGCGCGAGCAGCGCGAGCTCCGGCCAGTTGTACAGGAAGTAGCGGTACGTGAAGACCGAGTAGGGCTCCGAGAGGTCCTTGTCGATGAGCTTCACGAGCTCCGCGAGCTGCTTCTCGCCCTGGTACTGCGCGTACTCGACGCCCGCGTCGCTCATCCCGCACCTCGAGGCTTTTGCGACTCTGTTGGCGGAAATGCTGCGTATCCTCCTTCCTGGGGGCGGATGATACGCGATGAGAGGCGGTGCCGCGGCTGCTTCAGTGCAGGCGGCTGTCGGTGCTCCGCCGAGAGCGGCGGCGGACGTGAAAGCTGCTGGGAGGAGGGAGGAAGCGCTCACATAAACGCACGCAGACGCACAGGAGACTATGAAGCGCGAGGATGTGACTGCGCTTGCAGGCGCGTTGGTGGCAGCGAGAGAACCAGCGCGGCGAGGGCTCATGGGAGCAGCCACCTGCGTTTGGCGGTGCTCTCGAGGTGCGCAGTCGTCCGCAGCAGCAGCCTTCTCGACAGCGCAGAGAGCCACAAGCAGACGGACTTGTAGTGTGTGCAGCGAGATGCGACTCTGACGGTGTTGTCATGCTGCTACTGCACATGCGTGGCCGTGAGTCGACGAGATCTGCAGTGAACCAGTGTCTCTCTTGTGTCAACAGCGGCAGCCGCATCAGACCCGTAGCCGCGGCCCTGCAGCCGTGAACGGAGCAGCACGCCGTTCGCCGTGTCGGGATGGCTCAGCGAGGCGAGCTACTGCTGATCTGCAAGTGTGGCTACCAACACTGCGACGGCGCAGACGCGAGACGAAGGCAGGCGGCGTCAGAGGGGAAGCGCACAAGATACGCAGCCACAGAAGCACGAAGATACTCGCCCCCAAGGGCGAAGGCGGCGTGCTCGTTCGCTCGTTCGCTCGTTCGCTCGTTCGCTCTTCGTGGAATGAGTTCCGGCGTCCGAATCGGCCTCTCCCTCCCACACTGTCGGTCCACGCACGAGTACCTCGACCACACACACATACAAGAAGACACACTCGTGGCGGCCAACCAACCGCACGCGCGACGAGCGCAGCATGAAGCGGATCTGGCGGAGCAAGAGCGAGCGCGACGTGCGTGGCAAAACCTGTTCGTACTTAGCCGGGTGGATCACCACGCCAAACGAATCAGATGCCCAGCTGATTCGAAAGCTAAAAAACCTCAAAGACGAGGTGATTCGATGCTTTCCAGCCAATCACGAGCGTTGGTTTGCGTATCAAAGCTGAGGAGCAATGGCTGGCTGGCTGCAGCCGACGCAGCTCTTCCTCACCACTCAATCGGCCCGATACTCTCGCGCTGTGTGCTTGCTCTGCCTCGGGCGTCGCCGCTCCTTCTCCCCCCACAGCCTCCCCCCCTCTTCCGGTCTTCACGCCCGCTTGACGCTGTGGTCATTTTCCAACTCGGAAGCCGCCGCCGCCCGCCCCGTTCCCAGCAGAGCAGCAGCACCCAGCAGCAGTCATGGCTCCTAAGCGTCGCACCGGCCGCAAGACCACCAAGGACCAGTACGCTGCCGTCGACTCGGCGGAGCGCACCCGCCTCGGCGGTGAGGCCAAGGAGCGCGGTAACGCGGCGTTCGCGGCGGGCGACCACGCGACGGCCATCAAGGAGTTCACGACGGCGATCGCGTACGAGCCGACGAACGTGATCTACTACTCGAACCGTTCGGCGGCGTACCTGAGCGCTGGCCAGGCAACCCCTGCGATGCAGGACGCCAAGTCGTGCGTGGAGATCGACCCGAAGTTCGTCAAGGGCTACGCTCGTCTCGGCGCGGCGCACTTCTACATCAAGAACTACGCCAAGGCCGTGACTGCGTACACGCAGGGTCTGGCGCTTGAGCGCGGCAACAAGGCGCTGCAGGCGGGCCTGACGCAGGCGCAGGCTGCGCACCAGGTGCAGGAGGAGGAGATCAGCGGCGTGGAGATGGACGAGGCGACGCGCAAGATGAAGCGCATGGAGATCGAGGAGAAGATCAACAAGGCCCGCAAGGAGCGCGAGGAGCGCGCCAAGCGCGCCGAGAAGGGTTTCTCGGAGGTGATCGGCATCGACCTCGGCACGACGTACTCGTGCGTGGGCGTGTGGAAGGACGGCCAGGTGGAGATCATTGCGAACAGCGAGGGCAACCGCACGACGCCGTCGTGGGTGGCGTTCAACGAGTCGGAGCGCCTCATCGGCGAGGCCGCCAAGATCCAGGCGGCGTCGAACGCGACGAACACGGTGTTCGACGCGAAGCGCATCATCGGCCGCAACTTCAACGACGAGATCGTGAAGAAGGACATGAAGCACTTCCCGTTCAAGATCGTCGAGGGCGACGCGAACAAGGTGCTGATCGAGGTGGAGTTCAAGGGCGAGAGCAAGCGCTTCACGCCGGAGGAGATCTCGTCGATGGTGCTCACGCGCATGAAGGAGACGGCGGAGGCGTACCTTGGCCAGCCGATCAACCAGGCGGTGGTGACGGTGCCGGCGTACTTCAACGACCAGCAGCGCCAGTCGACGAAGGACGCCGGTGCGATCGCGGGTCTGGACGTCAAGCGCATCATCAACGAGCCGACGGCGGCGGCGCTCGCGTACGGTCTGGACACGAACGCGGGCCAGAACGGCGAGAAGACGAACGTGCTGATCTTCGACCTCGGCGGCGGTACCTTCGATGTGTCGATCCTGTCGATCGAGAACGGCATCTTCGAGGTGAAGGCGACGGGCGGCGACACGCACCTCGGCGGTGAGGACTTTGACAACAACATGGTCGAGTACCTCCTGACGGAGTTCAAGCGCAAGAACCGCAACCTGGACCCGTCGTCGTCGCCGCGCGCGATGCGCCGTCTGCGCACGGCGTGTGAGTCGGCGAAGCGCATGCTGTCGACGACGACGTCTGCGTCGGTGGAGGTGGACTCGCTGTTCGAGGGCGTGGACTTCAGCGCGACTGTGACGCGCGCCAAGTTCGAGTCGCTCGGCGAGGAGCTGTTCAAGCGCTGCGAGGAGACGGTGCTCAAGGTGCTGGCGGACGCGGCGATGAAGCCGGAGGAGATTACGGAGCTGGTGCTCGTGGGCGGCTCGACGCGTATCCCCAAGGTGCAGACGATGCTGTCGGCGCTGTTCAACGGCAAGGAGCTGTCCAAGTCGATCAACCCGGACGAGGCCGTGGCGTACGGCGCGGCGGTGCAGGGTGCGATCCTGTCGGGCATCCGCAACGACGCGACGAACTCTCTGCTGCTGGTGGACGTGACGCCGCTGTCGCTCGGTATCGAGACGGTCGGCAAGGTCATGTCGGTGCTCATCAAGCGCAACACGGCCATCCCGGTGCGCAAGACGCGCGTGTACACGACGGAGGAGGACTACCAGACGTCGGTGGATGTGTGCATCTACGAGGGCGAGCGCGCGTCCACGGCGGTGAACAACAAGCTCGGCGAGTTCAACATCTCGGGCCTCGAGCGCGCCAAGCGCGGCGAGCCGCAGGTCGAGGTGACGTTCGAGATCGACGCGAACGGCATCCTGAACGTGTCGGCGCGCGACAAGAAGACGGGTGCGCGCGCGGAGACGACGATCAACAACAACGCCGGTCGCCTGAGCCAGGCGGACATTGACCGCATGGTGGCGGACGCCGAGAAGTTCAAGAAGGACGACGCGGAGCTGCTGCGCCGCATCGAGGCCCGCAACTCGCTCGAGCAGTACATCTACCGCGCGATCGAGATCTCGCGCGAGAAGGGCGACGCGAACATCGAGACGGCGATCCGCGACGCGCGCGACTGGCTCGAGGACCACGAGGAGGCGACGCTCCGCGAGCTCGAGGACAAGAAGCGCGCGCTCGAGCGCCTTCTCCGCTTCTAAGCGCGCACGGGCAAGTGCGTTGGCGCGTGAGGCAGCCGCGAGGCGGCGAGGCGACGAGGACGCGCGGTCGGTCGGTGGTCCCGAGTCGCTAGCTGCTGGCAGGAGGAGCACTGAGAGTGGCGAGCGCAGGACAGCGAGCGAGCGATCAGGCAGAGCCGCCGTTTAGTTATGTAGAAACAGTGTGGATGATCGATCTATTTTTAGGCTGAAGGCTGCTTTCGGTTTCGCATTGCACTGTACTGCTGTCATCTGCGTCTGTTCCCGAACTCATGGCGCCAAGCGCAGCTCTCGTTCTGCTGCGGCTACTGCTGTTCCTGATCGGAGCACTTGCCGACACACCGCTGCCAACCCGCGACCCAGAGGTTCACGTGAGCACGACGACGCTGCTCTCAACCACATCGGCAACATTGTCGGATGATCTCTACGCACAAGAAGGCGAATTGCCGCTGACCAGCGACTCATCCGCCACGCTCCTGACACAAGCGCCTCAGGTGACCTCAGCCGATCCTCTCCCAGCCCAAGCTGCCGATCTCTTCTTGACGCCAGCACCACCGCCCGTGTACGCATCCTGGGACGAACCGCCGCCGCCGCTAGCTCCTGATCTTGCAGCCATCTTCGAGCAGAACGGGTTGTCGGACGTCCTGCTTAGCGACAGGAACAGCTCTTCGCTGGAGCCGACGGTGCTGTTCGCCGAGGAGCCGGCAGACGTGTTTCCCGTGCAAGACCCTCCTCCGTTGTCGCCGGTTGGCTTTGCTTCACCAGACCTTCCGAACGTTGGCGTTGACAGCGGCGGCGACAGCGACGGTGGTGACAACACCACAGCACTCGCCCCAGTGATCTTCGTGGCAGAGACGCCTGCCGATGCGTACGTGCCTCCTCCGCCGGTCTCCTCCACCGACACGTACACAGTCGCAGACTACTTCGCGGCCATTGCTGCTGCGCAGGTGTCGGCAACAGCGGAGACTCTCAGCATGTCGACAACCACAAGCGATCCGCCTCACAGTCTTCGCGGTCGCGATTGATCAGCATGAAGATTTTGTCGATTTTGTTTGTCGAAAAAAAATGAACCCACTCATCTGCGTTCGGATTGGCCAGTGCAACCGAGACCAGCACTCACTCATATATTTAGCCCCTCCTTTTCTCTATATTTCAGAAAAATCCTCTCACGCCAAAGGTCAACCCGAGAGATCACTCCACATTCTCCAAGTTCCTCGCCAGCGACCAAGCGACACCCAGCGCCTCACTCACGATGGGGCTCTCAGACGACAGTGAGCTGCTCGCCGACGCCGTCCGAGTTGAGAGCAGCGACGGCAACGCGCAGCTGCCGCACGAACGCGCCGAGGAAGAAACCAAACACGACGACGACCAGCAGTTGCAGCTGCAGCTGCAACTGCTGCTGCTCGAGAGCGACGCGGCGCTCGCTGCGGCGATGAGCGGCGGCTACGAGGCAGAGGACCCGGTCTTCCTGAGCTGCCAGATCTGCTTCGACGTGCTGCTGGAGCACGAGACCGTGACGCGGCTCTGCGGTGACGCGTGCACGCTCGAGGTGTGCGCCGAGTGCCTCGTGCAGCACCTCACGGCGAGCGTGTACTCGTACTACCCGGGCGTGCTGCCCAAGGTGCGCTGTCCGACGTGCTTCACGCTGCTGAACAAGAGCGTGTGGGTCAAGTTCGTCAAGCCCGAGCTGGTGGGGGAGGCGGTCGCTGCGCAGCCGGCGCCGGCAGCTACTGAGGTGCCACCGGCGGCGACGGAAGCCACTGCGGATGTGGAAGCAGGAGAAGACGAGTCTGCAGGTGCTGATGTCAACGAGAGCGCGCTGGAAGCTGCTGAGAGCGTTGCGACTGACTCTGTCGCAGCCGAGCCAGTCGTTGCTACTGCTGCAGTTGGCGATGGTGGTGACGACGAAGCTGTGGCGGGGAGCCTTGGTGACGAGCAACGCAGTGCTCTGGAGACCGACGCTGCTACGGAGGAGAGTGTCGCCACGGAAACTGAACACACAGTCATCGACGCCGACGCGAGCAACGACGTGGAGGCTGGTGACGCGGAGCAGCAGCAGGTGGCGGAGGAAGAGACACCGTCGGCACCACCACAAGAGCCTGCGTCTCCAGCGGCAGCAGCAGCCACGACGATAGCAGCAGCGCCCAGCACCGCCCAGAAGTTCGACTTCTCGCACGTCCTCGAGAAGTACGAGATCCTGTGCCGCCAGAGCTGCGAGTTCCAGTCGCCGTGCTGCCACAACCCGGAGTACACGATGCTGCCTCCGTTCTCAGACGACGCGGAGAGCAAACTGGCTGAGGCCGTGCAGACGCAAAAGGGCGGAGAGACGGACCCGCTGCCCGCCCTGAAGGAGCACCTCGAGCTCTTCTGCTTCCACCGCGAGGACACCAAGGCGTTCTACGACTTCTTCTTCGAGCTGCTCTCGGCAAGTGCGGCGGAGAGCGCGCTGTGGCACGTGCTCGCGATGATCCGTGACGAGGAGCGCCGCGCGACGCTGCTGCTGTACCACCTCTTCCTGCACCCGGACACGTACACGCTCTGCTGCGACGAGGTCGTGTGCTTCAAGTGCAAGACGCAGGTGCACCACGCCGGCCAGTGCGACGACTTCCTCGAGGACGACTGTGTGCTGCAGTGCCGCGGGTGCCACGTGACGCTCGTGAAGGTGGACGGGTGCGACTCGGTGAGCTGCGTGTGCGGACACTCGATCCACTGGCCGAGCGAGATGGCGAAGCAGCGCAGCCAGCGCAAGCAGCTCGCACCGGAGGACGACGCCGAGCACGCGCTGTGGCTCAAGTGGAAGCAGCAGATGAGTCGCTCGCACGCGAAGATCGCGTCGCTGGCGCAGTCGGTGCGCGAAGTCCGACTGAGTCGCCTGATCCGGCGCAACCGACCGGCGCTGCTGAAGATGCTCGGGCGGTTCCGATCCAGGAAGGCAGAGAAAGCGAAGCGGATGCAGCAGCAGTTGGAGCTCGAGCAGCAAGCGCAGGAAGCGCAAGTGCGAACAGCTGAAGAGCAGGCGAGTGTGGCATCCGCTCCTGAAGAAGCCGCCGAGTCGACGGTCGCAGAGACGACAACGGGTGAGCGGATGGAGGCGAACAGCGAGAGTCTCGCGGAGTTGGCGGACGCTCCTCCTTCTCAGCAGGAGCCAAAGCGTCTGGAGGGCGAGCTGCAAGACGACGTCCCGACTCCGCTTCCGGCGGCGGCCTAGAGCTCCGGGCATATTTAAACAGTGACGTGCGTGGCGATGGCCGAGACCGAAGCGAAGTCAGTGGTGCCGTTCACGCAGATGACCATGAAGCAGCCGCTCGCGCACAAGGCATCACACAAACAGCGGCCGCAGCAAGTAGCGTAAGGCGCCACGTGCAATGAAACGAAGTGATCAGCACTCCCTTCCGCCTTTGGCGCTTGACGAGCTCCAGCGCCGTATCGTGACCACCAGAACCTCCTCCGATCCTCCGAT
>JAASGM010000059.1:0-45514 GCA_023334215.1 Globisporangium cystogenes | reverse complement strand
TGCTCTCTCTCTCTCTCTCTCTCTCTCTCTCTCTCTCTCTCTCTCTCTCTCTTCGCAGCGAGTGTGCTCATTTGTTCGCTTGTGTGTGCGTGGCGAATCAGAGCACCTCACTCACACTTCAGCACTTCAGGATGCTCGTCACGGCGGCGCACACGAACCAGACGAGCGCACCATCCACTTCGACGGTCTTGGCGCTCCAGGTCCACAGAGCCTTCCGGGCGTGTGCGCGTCCAATGAGCAGCCAGCACGGAGGTCGACGTGGATCGGCAGGCGAACGCGTTCTCGGCTGCATTGCTCTGTGATGACGCCCTCGACCCGCGAAGGCCGCTGCCTCGGCGATCGCCGCAACACCAGCACGAGCACCAGTAGCAGAGGCCGACGAAGGCATTCTCAGAAGTCCGCGTGCATCATCTTCAACCTCCGGCGTGCCGAAGACCAGCCATCCGGCGCATCACGTACTCATCGCGCTCGCGACGCACGTTAGTCCTCGGTTAATCACGAGCTCTCGGTGGGCTCTCGGTGGGCTGGGGAGCCGAGCCCAGCAGGCTGCACCCACCACCTCGACCACCACTGCGCCGCGCTCGTACTCCGCAGCACCAGACTCGCACTGTTCGATTTGCCTCGCCAACCACAAGCGCGACCACCAAGCCCCAGTCTTCCGCAAGATGGTCAACGCCCGCTCCCCCGCCGGCCTCCTCGCGCTCGCCGCCGCGGCCGTCGTGGCCATCACGACCGCCTCGGCCCAGTCGCTGCCGAACTGGGTCGGCCCCAAGGTCGGCGCGCCGAGCGACACGGCGTGCTACCGCAAGACGCACCTCACGAAGCTCTGCCCGGCGGGCTTCAAGTTCGACAAGGTCGCGACGTGCTGGGCCGAGTGCCCGCTCGAGTACCCGGTCGAGTGCGGCATGGAGTGCATCCCGCAGAACAAGGACTGCACGCTCGAGGTGATCACCAAGGTGAGCGTCGTCGCGAACGTCGCGCTCACGGCGGCGTCCTCGGGCGTGTTCGGGCAGATCGGCGCCGCCAGCAGCGGCGTGCAGACCGGCATCAAGTGCGGCCAGCAGCTCTTCACGGTCGTCAACAAGGTCGTGGGCTACGCCAAGGAGCTCGAGGTCTCGTTCCCGGGCTCGACCCAGGAGCAGATCCTGTACCTGCTGTCCAAGTCGGACCTCGTGGTCTACGACCTGCCCATCGCGGTCGCCACGTGCGCGGGGCTGCCGGTGCCCACGGGCGGCCTCGACCAGGCGTCCGAGATCATCAACATCATCAAGAAGGTCCTCGAGCAGGTGCTCGCCAAGAAGGACGCGATCCTCGTGCCGCAGAACTTCCTCGCGTTCGTGAGCCAGGTCGGCGCGGGCAAGACGATCTCGGCGCTCAGCACGTCGGACCTCGGCTCGCTCCGGTCGCTGCTCGAGGCGGACACGACGTGCGGCGCGCAACTCAAGGTCATCATCGACGACATCGTCGCGCTCGTGAAGCAGATCAAGGCGGACAGCCCGAGCAGCACGGTCGACGTCATCCGCCTCCTGCTCTCCAACTCGAACATCTTCCTCAAGGACATCCCGGCGGTCACCTCGAGCTGCGTGCCCAAGAACGCGACGGACGCCTTCGCGATCCGCGACGACATCCGCAAGACGCTGCAGGTGATCATCGACAAGATCATCGACTCGTCGAGCAGCAGCGCCGGCAAGCCGCTCACGCAGGCCGAGTACGCGCTCAAGATCGTCGACTTTGGGCTCGACGTCATCGCGATGTTCGACCCGACGGGCATCGCGAAGCTCGCGAAGGAGTTCATCCAGCCGATCTGCGGCCCCACGTCGTTCCTCGGCGAGATCGACGACGGCGCGGCGGCCAACGCGCTCGGCCTGCGCTTCGTCGGCCAGGCGTTCAACTCGAGCGCGGGCGTGTGGAAGAAGTCGGGCAACGGCGACGTCACCGTGACGTTCGTGAGCGTCGACACGCAGGACGTCGTCGTGAACGTGTGGTCGGGCGGCGCGAAGGTGGCGGAGGTGCCGGTGAAGAAGGGGACGACGGTGGTCTGGACGAAGCGCATCGCGGACCTCCAGGACAAGACGCTGTACCTCGACCGCTGGCGCCCGGGCTTCCTCGGCATCCCGGGCACGGGCGGCGGCTCGCTGCTGCTCTGGGTGCCGCGGGCCTCGACTGGCGGCCACCTCGAGCTCCGCGCGCAGCTCAACGTGAGCTAAGCGAGCGGCGTTCCTCCCCCCCAGGCATCCGAGTCCTACCTCTTGATGCCAGTCGTGTGTTTCTCAGAGTGTCACTACCAGTGCGTAGCTTCAGCAAGCAGTAGGAATGTTCACACCTCAACGTCAGACATGTGCCGCTTGCAACTTTCGTGCGTCACGGACGCCAGCACGCTTACGTACTTTCGCTACTGAGCTCTGTGATGTTGCACTCTTGGTTGACTGGAAGCAGCTGGAGCTGGAGCTGGAGCTGGAGCCTCTCCAACTGCATTATTATGTTCGATAGTACATCATTTTCATTAAATGAAAGTGATCCTAGTAATTTTCGAAGGTCGCTCGATCCTGATCCTCGCGACGCGATGACCTCGTACGCGGCGTGGGCCAAGTTCGACGTGGACGCGGAGCTCGCGCTTGTGGACGAGCGCCTGCAGCGCGAAGAGCAGCAGCGCGCCAAGCAGCGCGTGGAGGACGCTGCGAGCGCCGGCGCCGCACAGGACGCGCAGGTGCTCGCAGCGCACGCGGCAGTCGCGGCGCTCAAAGCCAAGGCGATAGCGCGACGCCAGCAGCAGCAGCAACAACAACAACAGCAACAGCATCAGCAAGTCGGCGCAAGCAGCGCTGCTCTAGAAGCAGACGAAGCTTCGCAAAAGCAGCAGCAGCAGCCAGAGCAGGAGGACACGAGCGCTGCGGAGCGCCTGCAGCGCCACGCGGAGCTCTTCCGCGCCAAGCACGCGCTGATGGCGCAGATCATGGAGCGGCGGCGCGACGGCGACCGCGTGCTGAAAAAAGAGTGCGACTCACGACGCGCGCTGCTCGCGTTCGAGGACGCGCTGACGAGCGCGCTGGAGCTCGAGAAGATCGCGCCGGAGCTGCTGAGAGCCGAGAAGGAGCAGCACCTGCTGAGAGGCGCTCGCGAGAAGGAGGAGGAGGCGAGTGAGAAGAACGACAGTGCTGCAGACGGTCACGACCACCGCCACGACCATGAGGGCCACGACCACGCAGGTGCTGGTGAAGGCGCTGGCAAGTGTGCGCACGACCGACACGCAGCAGAAGACCCGTCGACAGGGAAGGCGAAGGCGCTGCCGAGAGCCAACGACCTGCCTGCGATCCTCAAGATGTTCTTCAAGGACGTCTACGCGGGGATCGGCGCGTGCCACTTGCAGGATCGCCGGCTCGCTGCGGCGTCCGAGGCGTTCAAGGAGGTGCTGCTGCGTGACGAGCTGCACGTGCCGGCGTGGATGGAGCGCGGCCGCGCGTTCGAGCAGATGGGGGCGGGGCTCTTGGCGATGCTGCACTACGGCCGCGCCGCGACTCTGGTGCGGCGCGAAGCGAGTTGCGTGTCTTGTCTTCATGCTCTGACACGTGATGTCATTGGATGCGGCTGTTGGCTCTCAGGATCCGCTGGATGCGAGTGCGAAGGAAGCGGTGGAGCGAGTGAACGAGCTGCTGCTGTCCGACTTGGACGATGTCATCGGTGCGTTCTAGCGGACGTCCTTGAGCGGACCGAGAGCCATCTCACACTGCGCTGATCTCACGCGATCAACAGGACCGGAAGCAATCGAGCGGAGAGTCGAGGCGCTCGCACAGTCGTCGTCCGGGTCGGCCTCGCCGCTGCTAGTGCTCCTCGAGAGCATCCGCTCGTTGTTCCACGAGGCAAACGTGTTGATGGTCGAGGGCTTCTTCCAGTACGCGATTCCAAAGTACCAGATCGTACTTGGGTGCGTGGAGTTCGCCGACCGCCAGCGTTCGAGTTCTCACGCGGTGGACTCGGTCGACGAGCTTGCGACTGCCATTCAAGACGCACTTTGCCAGGTACACGCTGCCATGGCTGACTTCTCCGTCTTGCTGGCTGGTGTAGGGGATCCGTGCTTACGTTACGTCATCTGCTTGTGCTCCTGGCGTGCAGATCCGGACTTCGTGCTGTCTGAACATCGCTGGAGGCTACCACGAGATGCAGAAGAACCAGTCGAGAGCCGTCGAGTACTGCGAGCAGATCCTCGCAGCTGATCGCGACAGCGGCAACAACAGCAAGAGCAACGTGCGAGCTGTGTGCCACTTCCGCATCGGCCAGCTCCTTTGGTCTGCACACAGCTACGAGCGCGCGATGGAGCACTTGGCGCAGGCTCGCGAGGTCGCCGGGTCGAAGTCGATCGACTCGGAGGAGCAGCGGCGCCAGATGCTCGAGCGGATCGACAAAGAGATCGACCGATGCAGCTACGAGCGCGGCCAGCACGACTTGGCGTTCCTCCGATCGCTCACGCAAGACGCGAGAGCTACAGAGATGGCGAGTGCGCCGACGAGCAAGTGATCGAAGCAGTGAGGCAGTCAAGGGTTTGAGTTCGAGTAGTTGGATGCTGGTGCTGCTCAAATCGTGGCAACGAACTCCTGGCGCGAGTTCGTTCTCGCTGCTGCTCCGTGGAGCGCACGCGGGTGAACGAGCTGCGGGGTTGCTGTCAAGCTGATCTCGTCCAGCGGCTGGTGATGTGGCGGTGCTGTCGTCAAGCTGATCTCATCCAGCCCGAGCAGGTCGGCGGTGTCGGAGCTTGCGCTGCCTCGACTGCCGAGAGCGTTCTTGTTCGCTGGCTGAGGAGGGACATGGAGGTCGTCGAGGACAGTTCCGGAGTGCGTGACGATCCTGACACTGATGTCCTCCGACCCAGTCGGCAGCGAGTCTGTGTACCTTGGCGGCCGAGGATCAGAGTACTTTGGCGGTCGCGACGGGTCTCGGAATGAGCTGCCATCGACAGCAGCCGCCGTTCGTGCGTCGCTGCAGTCGTCTCTCTTTAGCGACGGGTACGAACTCCGGAGCCCTCGGTCCGAGAGGCTCTGGTGCAGCTTCTCGGCGCTCCTTCGCGCGTGGAGGAGCTCGCGCTCGTTCGAGATGAGGTGGTGGATCTCGGCCGCGGTCTTGCGCACGCCAGCGCCTACGTCGAGGTGCTTGCTGAACTTGTACTGCTCGAACTCGACACGGTTGTAGTCGGTCGCCATCTCTTGGAAGAAGATCATGCGCACCGGATCCTGGCAGTCCTTGAGCACTTGGATGGAGCCGTTCACGAGCAGGTAGTGCAGCAAGATGAGCGCCTGGTGCGTTCACAGTGTGAGTGTCCGCATACTGGCAGCAGGGGGGGAGACCGGAGCTGATGCATACAGGCACACACCTTCTTCAGGAGAGGCGGCTCGTGCTGCGCCTCAATCATGACGTCCCAGACGCGCCGCATGATGAACGGGTAGTCCACGATGTTGTTTGAGCGCGAGGCGAAATCCGTGAGCGCGAACGTCGGGATCGCGGCGCCGCCGCAGTTCTTGGGCGAGAACGAGACCACGTCGTCGTGCAGCGGCAGGTGCTGGTCCAGCAGGAGCTCCACGGAGCTCTTCGGCTCACCCTTGAACGCTGTTCGGACCTTCTCGATCGCCTCGTCCAGCGCCGCTCGCATGCGGTCCATCCTTGCTCCAAACTCTCGTTCAAGCTCCAGCTTCTATCAGTGAAGCACTCGCGCTTCAGTTCGCGTATGCGAAGACGAGCGTGGAAGTCCATGCCGAGAGCAAACATCAAGCGTGGGTGCCACCTCCATGGTGCTCTTATCCCCATCGCTATTCTCACCGACACGACACGGGTTGACGTCTTATCTCGCGTATCGCCACACGTTCGCGTTCCCAGTATCCACAGCAGCAAAGTGGCCGTCAGCTCCACCAACACCGCCAGCACTCGGAGCCTCCGGAGCACACGACACCAACTGTTGGGATTCGCTGATAACACGAAGTGTGCATGTAGTCACCTAGTCTGCGGCAAGCTGGCCGGAGGGGAGCATGCACACACAAGTACACGCAAGTCAACTGGTCTCGTAGTTCACGCGCCACAGACCATCGCGCTTGTTCGCTGCGCCGTCCGCTTGCTCTCTATTCGCCGCTCTATCGACCACTCTCCCGGCCACTCTCTCCCCCACACTCGACACGCCCTCACATCGGCTGGATGCGATTCCGGTACGCGTACGACACGACGGCTGCCGCGACGCCGACGACCGCCGCGCGTGCGAGGAACGATGCCTGGCGGTGGTGGTGGTGATGCAGAGCAAAGTAGCGAGTGTGAGGACGCGTCGCTCGATCCGAGGGAGTCTTAGAACACGCACCTTGAACAACCCGCTGCCACATCAACAGCACCAGAGAGGTGAGCCGCACTTCGGATCCCAGCAGACGCAGCAGCTCGCACGCACCCGGACGCTGTCTGGTGCTTCGCCGCCTTCGTCGCGTCCGCTGGCGTCTGCTGCAAGAACTCCACGCCAAAGTCCTTCTGGAAGGCGTATGGGCACTGGAAAAACGTCGAGCTCCTGCGCAACACACAGCACGAGCGACTCAGACACTCAGCCGACTGCGCACCAAGCGGAGGAGCGAAACACGCACGCGAGCGTCGCCGCGTCGAAGTCGCTCAGCTGCAGCAGCTCCGCCGGCGGCGTCGAGTGGATCAGCAGCGCCGCGCGCGAGAGCACGCGCTCCACGTCCATCGCCTGCGGGAGCTTCGAGAGCGCGCTGTGCATCGAGCCAAAGTCGCACTCGCACCTGAGCACGCGGGTGCGCGCCTCGAGCACCAGCTGCCGCCACGCAAGCGTCAGCGTCCGCGAAGCAGCCGCCAGTCCGACCGGCGCTCAACGTACTGCGGCGGACACGTAGACGCAGAAGAGCGGGTGCGAGACGAGGAACGCGTCGTAGAGCCGCGCGACGTCCTGGAAGCGCTGCAGCTGGTGCGCGAACCACGTGATGAGCCACGGGAGCGCGAAGTACGGCTCCACCTGCGCGCAGCAGCAGTCAGCGGCGGCTTTCGGCTTCCCAGCAGCTCCGCCGTCGACGCCACGCACCCCGGACGCGCGGATGTGCGCGAACAGCTCGCTGTCCTCGGCCGCGAGCAGCGGGAACACGAGCCGCGTCGCCTGCATGACGGTCTCGAAGCCGGCGCCCATGGCCTCGCGGTGGTACGTCGCGCTCACGATCTGCGCGACCTCGAAGGCGCGCTGGTCGCCCAGTGCGAGCAGTAGCACCGAGCAGACGTCGTGGTAGCCCTGGTAGTAGTGCAGCTCGCGGTTCGCGCTCAGCGCCGCGTTGATCACCTGCGTGAGCGCGCGGCGCTTGGCGCGGCGCTCCGACTCGCGGATGCCGCGCACGACGTCGTAGTGCCTGGACGCTCGTATACGCAGTCAGCCGCCGCGCTCGTTCTCGTGAGCAGCGCCACCGCTCTCCGGCGCACCAGAGCGAGCGGTCGACGTCCTTCTCCACCTGCGCGTCGTCGCGGTGCGGCGCCCCGCAGCGTGTCGCAAAGTGGCGCGCCGAGTGCAGCGGCTGCGGCTCAAAGTCCGCGCGGCCGGCGAGGAAGAGCCAGAGCTCTGCGCGGAACACGTCGTCCGCGAAGCCCCGAGGCGCGAGCGCGAGCTGCCGCAGCTCGCGGAAGGCAGCGGCCCGCGCCTCCGGATCGGCCCTGGCGGCGGATCGGAGCGCGCGCACGCGGGCGACGGCGGAGCGCAGCTGGCGGTGCTTCGCTTCCACCTCGCGGCGCTGGCGCTCGGCTTCGCGGCGACCGGGCACGCCCACGCCCTTGCCGCCTCCTGCGCGCTTCTTCGCCATTCTGAACACTGTTTTGGATCGCTCTTCAACTTAAAATCGATGTCTAGATTTTTTAGAGTGGAATTTGAATCACGTGAAGCTTTTAGAGCAGGTTTGACGCATTCAGAGTTCCAACCTGCGTCTCGAGAAAGAAGCTGCTGCTGGAGCTTGCGCGGCGACACTCGCAAGGAGTTCGAGCGGCGAGCTTGATCCGCCGCTAGTTCTCTCATGCGCGGGAGTGCTGACGTTCCAGTAGCTTGAGGATACGAACCCACGGACTGCTGCTGGTGATCGCGGATGGAGTGGAGGCAGCACTACCCGCTCGCGACCGCTCTCACGAGACTCGCCAAACGTCCAGTGCGACGGCGATCCCCAGTCCCCGAAGTTGAAGTCGTCCTCGAGGATGCGGCGCCGTGTCGGAGTATATGCGCCACACACACGCTCCAGCGGAGGTAGCAGTCGCTTGGAAGGCAGCGCAGACTCCCACTTTGGTCGAGGAGGTCGTCCGCCGCTGCTTGCTACTGCACCGCCTCCGCTTCCTCCACCACGCCGCGCTTTCCGAAAGTACCACGGCGGGAACGCGCGCACGTCGCTGCCATGTGTGCGCTTGAGCGTCTTGAGCCGCTGCTGGAGTGCTTCCTTCGAGTGTGTGCAGCGCTTCATGCGCGCCGCGAGGTTGCCCCAGTGGATTTGCCGCCCGTCCGCCGAGAACTCCACCGCGAGCTGCACGAGCTGCCGGTCCGCGTCGTCCGTGAAGTCCGCCATCCTGGGGGCGTTTGTAGACTGCGACCAACGACGCCATCTCTCTCGCAAGTGAAGTGTTCTGACGCCTCGTCGCTTTCGTTCATCGATTGAATCGAGCGTCCCGTCTCGGTAGCTCTTCATTGTCGTCCAGAGTGTTGGTCAAAAAGTTGAAGTTGAAGTGGTCATCACAACCACACGTCATGCAATCACCCGGGTCCTGAAGCGAGCTACCGTGGACCGCACGGCTGCTGCCCTCGTTCAAGGCTCACGAGATACGTTCGTGCGTGTAGTGAACGCACTCGGATGGTTTCCACCACGACGTCCTCCTCGACGGCTATTTACAAGCACAGTCGAAGGCGGCGTCGACGTCGCAAACCATGGCGGACACCTCGGTCTTGGGCCGCTCCACGAAGAATGCGACACTGACCACCACCACGGGTACCGTCATCGTGGTGCAGAGCGTCATCAGCTCCGGCACCAAGTGTGACGACCACGCGTACCTCGCGACGGCGAAAGAGTCTGGTGGCGGTGACGCAGGCGTCACGCTCTTCCTCGCGGTGCTCTCGCCGACCGAGGAACAAGCCATGCAGTACCTCGCGAACCGCCCACCTGGCGCACACGTGCTCGTGAAGGACGAGAATGACAACCTTGCGCTCTACCTCAAGTTTAAACAGGCAGTGCGCGCGCTCGTGCTCATCAAGGCGAAGGAGCTGCGGAAGCAGGAGACGCCGATCGAGTGGGGCCGACCGTACCGTCCGCCTGCTGGATCATCCGGACAGACCACACACTTGGCTGCTCAGACGCACTCGACGATGATGACACCGGTGCATAGGATCCACTTGGCCATCGAGAGCTACGTACAACTCGAGCAGTGTTGGAAGCGCTTCTTGCCGCAGGTGAAGGCGATTCTGCTTCAGATGTGCTGCGAGTCGTGCTTGAACGAGGAGGCCAAGCTGGACGACTGGGCGACCGTCATCGCGAACGCGCAGTCGCCGTATGTCCTCACACTCACGCCGCATTCATGTGGGTTCTACATCCTCGGCACGAACGCTGGTGTCACAGCTAGCACCCTGAGCACAAGCGGGGCGAGCGGCTCGCTCTCCGGTCCCAGCGGAAGCAGCAACAGCAACACGGTTCCTGTGCGCCACGTCGAATTCGACTTCCAGAAGCACGTCATGGTGGTCGCCGACGGCACGTTCAACCCCTCAGCGTTCATCGTGTCGACGTACTTCTCGAGCAAGAAGCTCTTCGAAGCCGATATCACGTACGTGCTGCGTGCCTGGTGGTTAGGAGTGATGAACAGTACCGTGTTGCTGCGCAATTTGCTACAACTCAGCTCATCTCTTGGATGCGCTCTCGTGTGCCGCAGGTTCAAGGTGCTCCGAGACAACTTCCTGACGCCCGACCGCGTGATGATGAAGGAGACAACAGTCACGGCGATCCCTGTGCAGCTCTCGACGTGGTCGCACTGCGTGGAGCTCAACTCGTCCGACCCAGAGTTCACCCTACTCGCAACCCTGCAGTCCGTGTGCTGGCGCGTCATCCCGCACGAGCCGCTCCCGGAGCTGCTGCTCGACTCGCTGAGGAACCTCCACCTGCTGTTCGAGACGTCGTACACACCCGATGCTCGTTCGTGCAGCAGCGCAGACTGGACGCATCCAACCTGGCCGAGGGAGAAGATCAGGATGGCGGTGCAGATCTTCCCCTACCTGCTCGAGCTCATGGTCGCGGCGGCGTCCGGTCTGGAGGCGATCGAGGCGACCACGAACGAACCGCACGAGCAGATGAACAAGTCGAGCACGGAGCTCCTGTTCCCCAAGGCAAAGCTCAAGCTGCTGCACCAGTTCGCGCGGGTGATGCGGTTCGACATGGTGCACATGATCAACCGGTGCGACGAAGCCATGCTCTACAAGTTCGCGCACCACATCTTCCAGTTCTACCTCGTGCGCAGCGACCTCCCGGCGGAGTTCATCGAGCTCATCCGCGACCTGCTGACCCTCGCGCCGGAGTTCCGCGTGCTCTTCCTCAAGAACCAAGGCGCAAACCTGCTCTGGAAGGCGCTCCACACGGGCGATCGCTTCCAGCTCGGGTCGTCCAAGCCCACGGACATCTCGCCGCTCGCCCAAGCCATCATGAAGGCGAACGTGGCAGCCGCTCCGCCCAAGTCCATGCACGACCGCCGCACGTCGCTCTTCGGACTCGGGAAGAAGACCCAGGCGTCCAGAGCGCGCAAGTCTGTCGACTTCGGGACGACGTTCGCGATCCCCGTCGTGTCCACTGTCAAGCCGCTCGTGTTCCTGCGCATCAACCCGTCGCTCGTGCAGGTCGAGTTGATCGCGAAGCTGGGCCGGGGACAGCTCGAGGTTTCGCACGAGAAGGTCGAGCTCAACTCGGTCGGAGCCAGGTACGCGTTCTGCTACTGCCGCGAGATCGCCCGCCCGACGCCCGACAAGCACGCGACCGACGACACCGCCAAAAGGTGCCACCATCGATCTGGGATCTACAGCTCGTGCAAACGGAAGAAGCGCTCGAAGCTGTCGCCGAAGATGTGCATGTACGAGCTCGTGCTGCAGCTGTCGCTCGAGTTCCTCTTCAGCTCGACAGCGAAGACGTGGGACCGAGACGTCAGCTTGCTGCTGCGGCTCGAGAACATCCACGGGAGTCTCTCGAACGAGGTCATGCAGCAGGTCAAGGACGCGGCCGCCGAGGCACCGAAAGGCGTGGTGGTGCTCTCTCCGGACCACATCCTCGTCGAACCACGCGACTACTGCCGCCTCCGTGTCGTCATCAAGTGCATCTCGGACCTCTTCCGGCTCGAGCGCAGGCGAAGGAACCAGGTGAAGCTGGCGATGGGCGACAAGAAGTACTGGTATCTCATCCACTTGTTCCGCACCGAGCTGCGCGAGTTCAACGACTACCTGGAGAGCTGCGCTGAGAACGACAACGAAGATGGCGACGATGCTCACGACGAGGACGGCTCGGACTCCGGCGAGCCGCCAGACACCATCCCGAAGACTGCGGCGAGTCCGGTCAAGCGAACCGAGCTCCTCGCGCACATTGCCATGTTCCGGTGGGTCCCGAAGGCCCTGCTCGACGAGTGGATCGTCCTGTCGCTCGAGGACCTTCTCCACACCGCGAGCATCTTGAGCTCGCTGCTGGAGCGCGCGGAGGCGACCGACTCGATCGACTTCGAACACGTCCAGTACGGCTGCCAGCTGCTGCGGATCTTCCAGCTCATCATGAGCCGGTCGACGGACGCCGACATGCGCTCGCTCGTCGTCCAGGTGCTCAGCCGCAGCGACTCGCAGATCCCGTCGCTGCTCCGCCATCTCTCCACGGCGGAGCAGACGTACGTCGACCTCGTGGACCGGACGATGAGCTACGGCGTCCAGACGGAGATCTTCGCGTTCCTGCACGCGTTCCTGGTACTGGATCTCGCGGTGTCGGCGAGGAGCCAGGCGGTGTCGAGCGCTCCGAGCGTAGACGCGTGCAACTCGGACGACGCGGAGGTTCTCGAGCAGCGCAAGGCGGTCCTGATGGCAGGGATCCTCACCTCGAGCTCCGGTACCGAACACGACGAGCCGAGCCTGTGGGAGTACCTGCTGCTCTCGTTGATCCCGAAGGACTGCGCCTTGCCCACAGGCAGTGCGAGCCGATGCGCTGCGTTGAAGGTGCCGATGCTGAGCGCAGTGAGCTCGTTCCACGAGCGCCTGGAGCCGCCGGAGCTGTCGACGTCCAACCCGCAGTTCTTCCACCTGCTCGAGTCCCTCCTGCTGCTAATGGCGCAGTTCCACTCGGCGCTTTCGTCGGACGGCCGACACACACACTTCAACTTCGAGCCGTGTACCTCGAGCCACATCCACTACGTCAAGTTGTTCGCGGCTCGATACAGCAACTGCAGCTCTCCGAGCAGCGCCAAGCTACTGCGCTGCGCTGCCGAGCTGCACCTGAAGAGCTTGATTGCACTGGGGAGTCGGCGAACGTTCTTCCCCGAGATCACCAACGCGTTCACGCGGCTGCGGGTGCTCCCCAAGCTGCTCGAGCTGATCCACGACGGAGCTGCTCAAGCAACGCGGGTTACTCCGCTGCCTTCGTCGCAGGCAGCAGCGCCAGCTGACGCTGTGCCATCAAGTCCGAGTGACGACAAGCTCCTGCTATCCGCCTCGCGTCCAGTCGACCAAGCCAGCGACGATCCCAGCCTGGCACTCGCACCTTCGCTCTCGCTGAACCTGAACGCCCTCCGGCGGTCGATCCCTCTCCTCGAAGCGCTGCCGCCCGTCGGCACTAGCTCACCGCAGCGACGGCTCTTTCGGCACCCGAGCGCGCACGCGCTCGCGATCATCTTCGTCGCGTCGTTCCTGGTCCTCGAGCCAAACTTCGAGCTCGACGACGCGCTCTGCCCTCGGTTCGCGATCCCGCGCGAGTCATCGTCGAGCGAGCCGAGCACCGACGTCCTCTGGGGTCTGCAGCAGCACCTGGCGGTCGTGAAACTGAGAATGAAGGCGTACGAGGCGGTGATGCAGGACCTGGAGGCCTCCCACGTGCTCACGAGCGCCGCGCGCGTGTCCGCCGTCCGCTCGCTCATCCGCCTCACAGCGCCGTCCCACGTCGACCGCGCGATCTACGTGCGAGCTGCCGCGTCGCACCACAGCGACCCGGAGCCGCACGCCGCCCAATTAGCCGACGCGTGCACATACGTGACGCGCGGCGCGTTCGCGACCGTGTACCGCGCGACGCCGATGCTGCCTCGCGCCGGCAAGGTGGCCATCAAGGTGCTGGCGCACCAGAAGCGGCCGGGAGACCTCTCGGTGCTCCACGATGTGTACCACGAGGTCACCGTGCTCAAGAAGCTGCAGGGCGAGCCCGCGGCCGTGCAGTTGCTCGACTTCGGGAACCGCCACGACGCGCTGAGCTTCGAGGTGATGATGGAGTTCTGCCCGTGCACGTTGGCGGAGTGGCGCGCGTCGCTGCTCGCCGTGCCGTTCCGCTCGCTGCTCGTCATGGTGCTGCGCGCCTTCGAGCACACGTGCCAGTCGCTCGCGCGCATCCACCGCGAGGGCGTCGGCCACTTTGACGTGAAGGTGCGTTGTTCTGGTCCGCATCAGCCACTCGCAGTGCTCATGCTCGCGCTCGTGCTAGGGCGACAATGTGCTGATCCGCACGACGGCGCTCGACCTCACGCGCCGACTGCTCTTCTTCGAGGAGCGCGAGGGCTACGAGAGCGAAGCCACGCGCTTCCTCCGCACGAGCTTCTGCTTCGGCGACTTCGGCGAGGCGCTGATCGCGGTGCCGGAGCCCGACGCGCCGAGCAGATGCGCGTCCGGCGCGCTGCCGTCGCCGTCCGAAACGAGCGCGCCGTGCTTCTTCACGTCGCGGACGCGGGGCACGGAGGCCGTCAAGAGCCCCGAGATGCTTCGGGTGCGCGGCGGCGGCGCCGAGAAGGAGCGGGTCGCCTTCGACAGCGACGTCTGGTCCATGGGCTGCCTCCTCTACGAGCTGCTCACGCAGGAGCTGCTCTTCGGCGGCGGTGCGAGCGCGTCGCTGTGTGCTGACCTGCTGCTGGGGGAGGAGCTCGGCGCTGACCTCTTCGTGCTGTCTGCAGAGGACGCGGCGGGGCTCTACGCGCACCTCGTGGCGTCGGACGCGCGCGTGCTGCGCGACGAGCACGAGCAGAAGATCGCGGCGGCGCTGAGCCCCAAGGACGAGGCGGAGAAGCGCTTCGTCCAGCGGCTCGTGGCGCTCTGCGAGAAGCTCCTCTCGCGCTCGCCCCGTCGGCCTTCGCTCGCCCTCGTGCTCGCGGACGTGCGGCGGCTGCTCGAGGACGCCGTCGAGTTTGTCAAGAGCTCGGACGACAGGCGCTTCCTCGAGCACGTGATCGCGAGCGAGGCATCCGCCGTGGCGTCGGAGGTCAGCGCCGCGAGCCAGGAGGCCGGCGTCGTCGTCGCGGACCTGCCGAGCCGCAGAGCGCGCTGGGACCCGAGCGACTTGGACGAAGAGGCTCCAGGCGCCGGAGAGGAGAGCGCGCGTGCGACGCCGCCGCCCGCGGTCACGGCCGCCCGCTTCTTCTGGAACCTGCACGTCGGCGTCGCCGTGGACGCCGCGAGCTACTACGCGCAGCCGCTGACGCGCACCGGCGCGGGCGACCGCGCGACGAGCGCGAGCACGGCGTTCATGGACGCGGTCGAGGCGGAGCACGGAGACCGGTACGCCCACTTCGTCTACTTCCTCTGGGACAACGACGCGAACGACCGCTTCGACGGCGGCGGCGGCGGCGGCGGAAGCAGCAGTGGAAGCAGCGCCGACGCGAGTCCGCGCCTGGCGAACGAGATCAGCGAGGAGAGCGGCCGCACGTGCGTGTTCATGAACGCGAGCTGGCTCGCGCAGCGCCGCGACGCGTCCGTGTCGCGCCTGCAGCAGCACGCGCTCGACGCCAAGTTCTTCCGGCAGGTGGACCTGGACGCGCACCAGCTCTTCCCGGTCTGCCAGCGGCTGCTGCGCGGCGAGCCCGGCAGCGTGCTGCTGCTCGGTGTCGGCCGCGACGCGCAGGCGACGCACGCGATGGGCGAGGTCGTGGCGCGCGTGCTGCTCTTCTTCCTGCAGAACGCGTTCGCGCTCGAGACGAGCGAGGCGCTGACGTTCCTGGCGCGCGACTGCGGGCAGCTCTTCGGGCTCCCGAGCGCCGCGCGGCTGCTCGCGCTCGAGGCCTTTGGCGCGCGGCACGAGGAGGTGCTGCGCCGCGTGAAGGCGCATGAGAAGCTCTCGCACCGCCGCTACGTGGCCCACTGCCTCTGCGGCGAGAGCGCGTTCGCGGTGCCCGTGGACGCCATCCGGGACGCCATGTACCACCAGCAGCAGCAGTGCACGCGCACGGCGGCGCGCGGCCCGCAGGCCACCACCGCCTGCGCGTGCTTCCACCCGTTCCCGGCGCCGCCAGCAGATGCCGTCACCAGCTCGGAGGGCCTCGGTAACTACGACGCGTGCGAGGAGCGGCTCATGTTCCCGCTCGAGTCGCGCTCGCGGCGCCGCGACCAGGTGGCGTGGGCGGAGGTCGACGCGCGCGCGGTCGAGCGCCTCGACTCGCTCTTCGGCGTCGACCTGCTGCCGGTGGCGAGCGCGAGCAGCAGCGAGTCTTCCGTCTCGGGGACGGCGGCGGCGGCGACATCGCGGGACGCGGGCCTCAGCCTCCACGGACAGGCCAGCAGCGGCGGACACGCAACGGCTGCAACGCGACCAGCGCCGCTCTCGTCGCGCTCCGCCGCCCCGCCGCTGCTGCTGAGCTTCCGCGAGCTGCGGCGGCGGCGGCGGTCGCGGCGGCCAGAGGACGCGGGGCCGCTCGCGGGCGTCGCCGAGGCCGCCGAGCCGGGCGGCCGACTGCTCGCCGCGCTCACGTTCGGCCTCAGAGAGCGCGCGTTCGGCGCGCAGCAGCAGCCGCCGCCGCGCCAGGCGGCGAGCAGCCGGCCCCGGCGGCTCTTCGAGTGCGCGCTCTGCCGCTTCCCGGTCGTCGCGGTCTCGAGCGACCACGAGAAGGTGGCGCTCCCGCTCTTCTTGGGGCGGAAGGCGCTGTGACGACATACACTCTCGACACCTTTGGTTCGGTTGGTTCGGTTGTTCTTATACACATACACACTCACACGCTCTCGTGCTGCTCTGCTCCTCTGGTCGGGTCCGATGCTAATAATGATTCTCGCTTACTATACTACAACGCGACTCGAAGGCAGGAGGCGAAGAACTCCGCTAAATACAACGGAAGACCGCGGCCGCCGCTGCCTCACTTGCTCAGCAGCGGCGACGTCTTGAGAGACATGCTGCTCCGGCGGCGCAGCAGCGCGGGCGTCGTCTCCTCGCTGCGCGCCAGGATCTGCTTCACGCCGGCGATGTACTCCTTGCACGGGCCCGGGAGGTTCTGCCCGCCCTGGTTGCGCGCAAGCATGAGGCACTCCGAGTTGCTGCGGCGGCGCTGCAGGAAACGCTCACCCCCCTCGATGCGCGTCGACGTCGGCGTGGCGCTCGCGCTCGTGTGGCCGCTACCCGGCGGGCTGTCGCTCTGGTTGCCCGTGTCGATCGGTGACGCGACGCCCCATTGGCGGTGCTGCGGGTCCTTCATGACGCTTGTGTCGACTGTGAGTCCGTACGACTTAATAGGCGACAACGACGACGAAGAAGAAGATGGCGCGGACGACGGGAACTGGCGCACGCTCGCGGGGTCGGAGGCGTCGCTCGCGGACTGCAGGCGGCGCACAAAACCAGAGATATCCATGGGCGGCGTTAGCGGCTCGGCTTGGCGGGCGGGTCGACCGGTGAGAATGCGGCTGCGTCTCTCTCGCGAAGAGTCTTCCGCTTGGCGCGTTCGCTTGTTGGGCGTTCGGCTTTTTCGGCGGAGGAAGACGACGAAGCCAAAGAGAACGCAGGCGGGCGACGAAAGACGGCGCACGTACGGGTTCTTGAGCGGACGGGGGAAACTGGGGGCGAGTCGGCGCAGAAGCTTGGCGGGTGGATGCTGCTGCTGCTGGGCGACTTGAGCTCTTGTGCGCAAATTCGATAGTGAGCGATGGGCGTCCGTGAGGCGCGGCTCTCGAAGGCGCTTCATCAACTTCTTTTTTTTTCTTCGCCGAGTGACTTGGTGTTTGTATGGAGATCTATGAGCGGATATCTTCGCGACCGTTTTATGCAATTTTCCAGATGGCAACGCGATTTCAAAATGCTGCTGGTGCATGAGCGAATCGCATGTAAAGCGCGAGTGATCTGACTGCGAAGTTGGTGTGCCAATAACAAGCTCGCTGCTTTCAAACTCGCGCTTGAGCGCGAGCTTGGAGCTACACGCAAGGAGAGCAGCGCTCGAGATCTCTCTCAAAGGAGCAACAGAGCACTCTTGATCAATCGATCTTATCTTTGCGGCGACCACCACCAAAAGCAACCTGTCTTTAGCACTTCAGTGATCCGCCAGATTGCGCAGTCCTCGGCGCTCTCGACTCAAGCATGTGATCGCGCTTATGCTTGGCGAGTTCTCTCCTCCAAAAGGCTGGGCTGGGCAGACCAGCATCCAGGGGCCGATCAGAGCTCGAGAAGCAAACCCGCATGATCCGTGCACGCACGAGCTCAACACCTTCGCGACGCCCTCGCGAAAGGGTGTCGAGACACTTTGGCTTGTTGTGAAAATGAAACCGGAGAGAGTCCGACGTGAGACGTTGGCTACACACAGTGTTTCATAACTACAAGCTTGTAAGCTGTGCGTTCATCACCCCGATGTGGACATTCAGTTGTGCTCTCACCAGACACTGTCAGCAGCCGTTAGCCAGTCCGGTGTGCTGAAAAATGATGATTTTAAATCCCCGTCGATTTGTGCAGTTATTTCAAACGTGAGCAATGAAACGATATACATTACAACATTCTACTTTTTCACTTGAAGAAAAGATGCTAGAAAGTACCTTATCTCGCAACCGCTTTCCTCCCATTCTGCAACCGCCGAAAAGGGAGAGTGCTCATAATTGCGCACGTGCTCATGCCTCTCCTCCTCCTCCTCCTCGGCGTCGTCCAACAACAACAACAAGAGCTACAACTTGTAGCCTACAAGCGACAGTATCTACGTCTGTACGAGGAAGTTGCAGCAAACCACTGCGCGCCTTGTTCGCAGTGAGATTGCGATTGCGCTCGGATGGTCCGGCCTCGCTCATAAAATGCCTTGCAGTTCTCATCTCCAGTTTTTCTGCTTGGGTGTTGACTGAAGCATCGCCAGCACTCACCTGAATACAAGACCCCTTTCATTACAGGTCGCATCTACACATTAAATATTTATATAGTAAAAGGGTTATTTTTGCTATATCCAAGCTGCGTTTATGAAATGTTAATTAAAGTATCTTTTGTACTATTCTTGTAATTGTTTACTTGTTTTGCATCCGGGTTAAATGAAATCTCCCATTTCGATCGCCGGGCGCTGGCATCGCAACTCTTGATCCTGCTCACTTGCGGCCAACGCGGTCGTCGTCGTCGTTAGCACACCTGCTCTTGCTCTTCTCGTCACAAGCATTCGAGCACACTCGAACCAACCAGCGTGACACCACCACCCCTTGTGAAAAAATAAAATATCATGTGTAAATCATGGGTTCACTTCATGGTGAAAAAAATCCATGTCATGCCAATCAAAAAGGCCTCCAAGCGATCTGTCCGCATCAATCACAAGTCCCCGACAGACCGACCGACCATGAGCACCGCTGCGGACGCTGCGCGCTTGGCGCCGCCGCCGCTCAACGCGCACGCGTCCCACCAGCTCTCCGACTCGGAGGACGACGACCAGTCGGACGATAGCCGAGATCCGGCGGCGTCCACGACACCCGCGCTGCTGCTCGGCCAGGTGCGCCGCAACGGCTTCGAGCCGCCGTTCGCGAAGGACCAGGTGGGCTCCTGGATCGGCCACACCGCGTCCGCCGCGTGCTTCTACGCCGCGGCGGTCAGTGTGCTCAGCAGCAGCAGCAGCAGCAACAGCAACGCAGCTGTGGCGCTGGTACGTGTCGTCTCGACTCGCTCATCTGAACTCGCAGACGAACAAGTGCTGACGCTGCAGTGGCGATGCGCAGACGCAGGTGGCGCTTCCGGTGCACGTGGCGACGTTCGCGGTGCTGCTGACCGCGTGGACGTCGTGCGAGCGTGTGGACCCGGCGACGAAGGACGCGAACGGCTGGCTCGGCTTCCGCCTCGAGGGTCCGCGCTGGGAGAAGTCGCGCTACTGCGCGTTCTGCCGCAAGACGGTGCCCGGTCTCGACCACCACTGCACGTGGTGCGTACGGTAGCAGTGACTTCGCCGTCAGCTTGGTAGAGCGGGTGCGAATGCGGCCGCGACGCTGACCACGCAACGTGCTGCTGCTGCTGGCGCAGGCTGCAGACGTGCGTCGGGAAAGCCAACTACGTGCAGTTCTTCGTGATCGCGTGCGTCGGCGCCGTGCAGTTCCTCTCGCAGGTGCTCTTCTCGGCGTTCTGCCTCCTGTGGCTCGAGCTCCCGTTCGCCGCCAACAGCACGCTCAGCGTCGTCGTGCAGGGCTTGCTGGTCGCGTGCCTCGTCATCTCGGTGCCCTGCACGATCATGTACTTCATCCTGCTGAGCTTCCACGTGTGGCTCTCGTTCCTCGGCTACGGCACGTTCGAGTGGATGCTGCGCCGCCGCACGCAGCGGTCGGCAGCGCGCAAAGCCCGCGACGCGATGGCGAAGAAGATGAGCTCGTCTGGCGCGGCGTTCGCGGCGGACGGCGGCGGCTCGACGGTCTCGAGCCCCAACGCTCGGGCTGCCGGGCGTCCAGGCGCCGGCTCGTTCTCGGCGTCCGACACACGGCACCAGCCGACAGGCGGCCGCGGAAGCAGCTATGTGTGAGTCGCGGTCGCCCTTCCACGCGCATAGTCTGTAAGATACGTTGAAAGCCCGCTCGTCTCCGTGTCTTCATGAGTGCACCGAAGCCCCTTCCAACTCCTCCGACAAGCGGACAGCGCTTCAACAGCGTCGGGCTGTCTATCTACTGCTGCTTGACCTGCTTGACGGCCTCCTCCACGCGCTTCTGCAGCGTCGGCAGCACCTTGATGTGCGAGTCCACGCAGCTGCCCACGCAGCTCTCCATCGTCTTCTGCGCGCTCGCGATCTGCGACTCCGACGGCTGCCCCGCCGCCGGGAGCGCGTCGCGCGCGCGGTCCTGGCAGTCCATCGCGCAGCGCTGTAGGCGGTTCTGCGGGCGGTGCAAACACTCGACGCGTCGGCCGCTGCAGCTCACACATACCAGCCAACCCATCCTGACAGGGCGAGAAGCGCACCTGGAAGGCGCCGAGCTCCTGCTGCAGGTAGTTCTGGACCTGCTGCATGGGCATCTGGCAGCGCTCCACGCACTGCTGGAGCTGCTCGGCGCTCCAGCTCTTGTTGTCGAAGCACTTGGCGCTGCACACGTAGCCGCCGCGCTGCAGCTCGCGCAGCACCGAGCGGTCGAGCGTGTCCATCGTGCGCGCGACCGCATCGTTCATCCTGCTCTCGGCCATGCTTCCAACGCCAAGGCTTCCTTGTCAAGTGACAACCATCGCTGGCCAATCAAAACGCTTTTGTGTGCGCCACACCAACCGATGTCTGCCGCACTGGAGGGACTCGAGGTGTCTCCACCACATGAGGAACCTCCAACGGTTCTTCCACTCGCTCGTCGCTTCGTTCATCGCTGCTTCTTTGATTTACACACGGTGGCAGCCGCCCGCCTTCGCTCGACCGTCTCGGACCGAGCAGAGCGGAGCGGCGGCGTCTCTAACCAACCACACACTCGACACTTACAACGCGAACGGGTTGAGCGAGTTGACGCGGTCGTCGTCGTCCGGCTCCTCGAAGCGGAAGCCCGCGGGGCCCCCGCCGCTGATCGTCGCGGTCGACGGCTGCCGCGAGAGACTCGCGAGCGGCTTGGGCGCGGGCGACGACGAGCCGCCGCCGCCGCCGCCAAAGTACGAGAACACGCCTCCGAGCAGCCCGGAGCTCGCGGCTGCCTCGTCCTGGAGCTTCTGCGTCACCTTCTGCATCTCCTGGGGACTGCGGGGAGGTCAAGAGATCCGATCGAGGGTGAGAGAGCGGATCGCGACGCAGTCGCATCGCCAGTGCGTCGCCCACCTGAAGTGCAGCAGTGTCGCGATCACCGGGATCAGCCGATCCTTCTCGATCCCGTTCCCGCTCTCGATGTACTTGATCACGACGTTCTTGAGGTACTGTCGAGAGAAGTCGAGCGAGAGCCGTTAGCCATGAGCCGCCGAGCCGCAGCGTCACTGCCGCTCGTACCTCAATGTTGATCCCCTCCGCGTTGCGCTCGCTCAAGTGCTGCAGTCGCTTCTTCTCGCGCTTCGCGTCTTCGAGCAGCACGCACGTCTCCTCGAACTACGAGCACAGCGCACGCCTCGCATCCTCAGCCGCCGGCTCTGCCTTCAGACGCAACCAGCGGCCATCGCGACGCACCTGCTTCTGGAAGCTGCGAGCCTGCGCCTCCAGCGCCGCCACCTGCGTCTTCATCTGGAGCGCTTCCTCTTCACGCAGCGCTTGCGCCTAGCACCACGTCCCATCGGATCAGTCACCACCCTCGCCGAGCCAACCGACCATCAAGTCACGCACCTTCGCGAGCTTCACGATCTGCGCCTCCAAGCCCGAGTCCTTGCCGACGTCGCCGTTCGCGGCTACCAGCGGGATCGCGCGGTGCTCCGCGACTGCAGCAGCGATGTGCGACGCGTGCGCGTCGTCTGCGGGGTCCACCGAGCTCGAGCGGCTCGTGTCGCTGTGCGCCGTCGGCGAAGACGCAGCGGACTTGTTCGGTCTTGACGGGGACGCGTTCCGGGAGCCTGTGTGGTCGTTGTTGCTCCTGCTGCCGATGCGCAGCGATGCGGCGTTCGCCGCGAGCGCAGCAGCGGCCGTCGCCGTCTCGAGCTGGCGACTCAGCTCGGCGACCTCACCGTCCTTGACCTTGAGCATCTCGCGCGCCACCTCGCTCTTGCTCTGCAGCTCCTTCTTGAGCAGTTCGATCTCGCTTCTCAGCGCCTCGCGCTCCTCCTCCAGCGCTACGATGCGGCTCGCGACCTCCTGACTCCGCTGCACCTCCGCCTGCGACTGCTGCAGCGCCAGCGTCACGGCCTCTAGCTCGCTTCGCCACGCCGCTTCCAGCGATCGCCGCTCCGCCTCAACCACGCCGACCGCCGTCTGCACTTGCAGCGCCGTCGCCTCCGACAGCTCGTCGAGTCGGCTCGTCGCCTGCGCCAGCTCCGCCTCGAGCGCGCTCACGCGCGTGGCCGCCTCCAGCAGCCGGTGCTCCAGCACCACCGACTCCTCCGACGCCTTCTTCACGCTCAGCTTGCTCTCGCTCGTCGCCTTCTTCAGCGCCGTGTGCGCGCGCTTCTTGTACACCTCGAGCGCCGCGCGAGCGGCCGTGGCCGCCTCCGTCTCGAGCTCGAGCTCCGCCTTCAGCGCTCGCACTTCGCTCTCGAGCCTCGCGAGCGACGCAGCGTGAGCCGCCTCGGCGCTGCTGCTCGCCGCCCGCAGCTCCTCGACCGTCGCGTGCGCTATCCGCAGCTCCGCTTCGAAGGTCGACAGCCCCGTCTCGTGCTTGGTCGACACGGACGCGTGCGCGAGCTCCAGACCCCGGTGCTGCTCCTGGAGCTCGCGGTACCGCGTCACCACCTCGCGCATCTTCTCCAGCACCTCGTGCGCCTCCGTCTCCTTCTCCTGGACGGCGGCGAGCATCTCAGCCTTCGCCTGCTGCTGCTCCGCCGTGAACGCTGCTCGCAGCTCCTGCTCCTGAGTCGTGAGACGGGATCGCGTCTCCTCCTGCATCTGCTGCGCGGCTGCGTCGGCGTCGGCGCGAAGAGCGCTGACCTCCGCCTCGAACTCGGCAGCGCGTCGCTCCAGAGCTTCGACGTGTGTTGCGTGCTGCTCCTCAAGCGCCTGGCGCTTCGCCACCGCTTCGTCAAGCTCCGAGGCCGCGCGAGTCGCCTCGTCGCGCGCAGCAGCGAGCGCCAGCGTCACCGTCGCCAGCTCTTCGGACAGCTCCGCATGAGCTGACGACGCGGACGCCTGAATCTGCGCCAGCGCCGCGTGCGCCTCCGACTGCTGCGAGAAGCGCTCTTGCAGCTCCTTCGCGTGTTCCTTGAGGCGCTTGTAGCTTGCCACCACCTCCTCCAGCTTGGCCTTCAGCGTCGAGACGATCTCGTCGCGCTGCGCGAGGGCGGCGCTGCTCTTCGCCGCGTCTGCTTGGCTCGAGGCGCGAAGCTGCTCCAGCTCGTCAGCAGCGATTGTCGCCTCGTCCGTGAGCTCCGCGATGCGAGTCTGCGCCGCCTCCAAGTCTCGCGACAGCTGCAGCTCCGCCGCTTGCGCGTGCGCTGCGTGCGCCGCTTCCAGCGCTCCGATCTGCGATGTCAGCGCTGCGACCTGCGTCCTGGCGTCCGCCAACTCGCCCTCGAGGGTTCGCGAGCGGGCGTCTGCTGCACGTGACGCGGCCGCGAACTCCTCCACTTGCGCTTGTAGCGACGCCACGCTGGCCGTCGCCGCAGCTTCCAGCGCCTGCGCATCCGCCGCTCGAAGCTCCTCCCACTCGCGCGTGCTGCTTTCCAGCGCCTGCTGCGCGACGGCGGCTGCCTGCTCCGCCTCCTTGGCAACAGCTTGCGACGTCACCACAGATTCCTCGAGCGAGCGGATGCCGCCCTCCAGCTCCTGCAGTCGCGCTTCCCGCTCGTCCAGCTGCGTCTGCAGCGACGCCTGCGCGGAACGCAGCACCTCGTGCGCCACATCCTTCTCACCCACGACCTCTCGCAGTTCCAACACTTCGCTCGTCGCACCTTCCAGCTCCGCACTCAGCTCCGACGCCTTCGAGTTCGCTGTCTCCAGCTCCGAGTCCTTCTGCGCCAAGTCCGCGTGCGCCTTACGGAGCGTCGCCTGCGTTTCTGCGAGCGTGCTCTCCAGCGCACTCGCGCTGACTTCGACGCGCGCCTTGTCGGCGACCTCGTCCTCCAGCTGCTGCACCGAGCGCGTCGCTGCCTCCAGCTCCGCACGCAGCGCCGCCAGCTCCGACACCAGCGCCTGGTGCGCCGCCTCCTTCTCCGTCGCCTCCGCCTGCGCCGCCTCCGACGCCGCCTCGGCGGCTGCCAGCGCCTCCGCCAAACGCGCCACCTGGGAGTCCGCACTCGCCTTCTCGACGGAAGCGCGGCTCTCGAGGTCGCGCACACTCGCCTCCAACTCGCTGAGCGTCGCCTGCAGCGCAGTGCGCTCGAGCGCCAGCGTCTCCAGCGCAGCGCTCTTCTCCGCCGCTTGCTGCTCTGCGTCCTTGAGAGCTGACGACGCGGCGTCCACTGCGGTCTCCAGGCTCGCGACCTGCGCGACCAACGCCTCGCTCTCCGATGTCTTCTCGCTGAGCTGACGAGCCGACGCCTCCAGCTCCGCCTGAACGGAGTCGCGCTGCTCTGTGAGCGTCTCGAGCGCCGCGCTCTTCGCCGCAACACAAGCTTCCGCCTCCTGGAGCGACGACCGGAGCGTCGCCACCAGCTCCTCCGAGCTGCTGACCGCCGCTCCCAGTCGCTCCGATTCGCTCGCGAACCGCGCCTCCAGCTCGCGAACGGAAGCCTCCGCGGTCTCCAACTGCGTCAGCGTCGACGCGTGCTCGGCGCTCAGCGCCTTTAGGGCGTTCTCCTTCTCGGCCGCCTGCGCTTCCGCGAGCTCCAGCGCCGCCTGCGCAGCCGCGAGCGTCGTCTCCAAGCGCTCGGCCTTGGCCGCCAACGCTTCGCTCTTCTGCGCCGTCGCCTCCGCTTGCCGGCTCGAGGCCTCGGCTGCGACGTTGAGCGCGTCGATCTGCTCCGTCAGCGCCGCGATCGACGCGCTCTTGTCCGCGACCTGCGCCGCCGTCTCGTGGAGAGTCGACCGCGCAGCCGCCAGCTTCTCGCGCAGCTTGGCGACCTTGGAGTCCACGCTCTCCTTCTCCGCAACCTGCTCCTCCAGCTCGCGCACGAGGTCGTCCGCCGCCTCGAGCCGCGCCTTCAGCGACGAGTGCTTGGCGTCCAGTGCCTCGATCACCGTGTCCTTCTCTGCGAGCGTGAAGCGGAGCGCGAAGAGCTCCGTCGACGTCGCCTTGAGCTCCGCTTTGGACGCCGTCAGCTGCTGCTCCGCCTCCACGTGCGACGACTGCGCGTCTTCGAGCGCCAGCTTCGACTCGGACAGCTGCGCGTCGATGCCCTGGAGCGCACTGCGGGTGCTCGCAAGCGTCTCCGTCAGCGTGACGCGCTCTGCCTCCGCTGCCTGCTTCTCGCTGGCTAGCGCCTCGTGTTGCGCTTGCAGGGTCCCAAGTTGCGCCTCGAGCGCCTCCGCCTTCGCGACTTCCGCACGAAGACGCGCCGCGAGGTCGTCCTGCGACTGCGCGAGCGCCTCCTTCTCCTGCGAGAGCGTCTGCACCTGCGCGAGCGCGTCGTCCGCCGAGCGCGTCGCCGCCTTCAGCTGCGCGTTGAGGCCGCGCGCCGCCTCTTCGACCAACTCCTTCAGCGCACACAGCTCCTCCAGCTCGCGCTGCTTGGCTTCCAGCGCCTCACGGAGCTCCGCGCTCTCCTGCTCCTGGCGCTGCTGCTGCGCCGTCCACTCCGCCGTCTTCGCTTCCAGCACCGCGTTCGCTTCCGCCGTCGTCAACTCCAGCAACGCGTCCGACTCGGCTGCCTTCGCCGTCAGCGCCGCCTCGAACGCCGTCGTCTTCTCCGCCAGCGCGAGCGTCGCCGCCGCGATCTCGTCGGCCAGCGCCGCGTTCTTCACACGCAGCTCCGCTAGCTCTGCGTCCACGCGCGCCGCGTCAGCAACAGCGTCGCTCCGCTGCTGCTCGGACGTGCGCAGCTCGGCGTCGACGGCTTCGAGCTTCTCTTGCAGCTGCTCAGCGGCCCGTTCGAGCGCCGACGTGGACTGCGCGAAGTCGTCCTCGACCGCGCGCTTGTCCGCCTGCAGCAGCACGAGCTGCTCGTCCAGCGCCTCCTTCTCCTGCGCCACGTCCGCGAGCTCGCGCAGCGTCTGCTCGACGCGCATCTCCGCGTCGCCGAGCTGCTCGGCGAACGACGCGTGGGCCGCCGCGAGCTCCCGCGAAAGCTCGGCGTTCTGGTCCTCGAGCGTCGCGGCGCCGGCCTGGAGCTCGGCGGCCGCGGCCTCGCGCTCCTGGAGCGTCTCGAGCAGGCGCGCGTTCTCGTCGTCCGCGCGCTTGCGCCAGCCCTTGGCCTCCTCGAGCTCGTCCTCGAGCTGGAAGAGCTCGGCCTCGAGGCTCGCCTTCATCTCTGTCTTGTCCGTCTCGAGCTGCGCGATCTTGTCGGCGAGCTCCGTGAGCTGCTCCTCGAGCTCGGCGTGCGCCTCGTCCTGCGCCGTCGCGGCGCGCGCGCTCTGGTGCGCGAACGCCACGTTCTGCTCCTTGAGCAGCGCGATCTCGTTGTGGAGCCGCGAGCGCTCGTCCTGGAGCATGGCGGACGTCGTGCGGAAGGCCTCGAGCGCGATCGACTTGTCCTCGAGCAGGTTCTCCGTCTGCACGAGCTTGGCGACCACCTGCTCGTGCTCCTTCATCAGGTCCTGGTTCTCGCTCTCCGAGTGCTTGAGGTGCGTCTCGATCGTCCCGCTCACGCGCATCTTGTGCGCCAGCTCGTCCTCGAGGTCCGCGAGGCTCTGCTCCGCGTCCGCGAGCTGCGCCTCCAGCGCCGCCTTGGACTCGCTCTTCTCCTTGAGCGCCGCCTCGAGCGACTTCTGCGTCTCGTACGCTGCCTGGAGCTTCCGCTCCATGTCGATCAGCTCGATGAGCGCGGCCTGGAACTCCTTGCGCTCCGTCTCGGTCGCCACCCCCGCTGTCGCGTGGCTGCTGCTGTTGCTGCTGTTGCTGTTCGACGGCGAGCCCGAGCGGCTCGAGACCTCGGCGACCTTCTTCTCGAGCGCGCTCAGCTGCAGCGTCTGCTGCTCAAAGTCGACCCGCGCCTGCACGAGCGACGAGCGCAGCTCCTCGACTTCGCGGCCCTTGAGCTCGTCGCCCGCGTCGTCCTCGGATCGGGCGTTCAGCTCGTGGATGCGCTCCTCGAGCGTGTCGTTCTCGCTCTGGAGGTCCGCGATCTCCTTCTCCAGCACCGCCTTCTCGCGGCGCAGGCGCTGCAGCTCGTCCTCGAGCCGCCGCACGCTGTCGCGCAGCTCCTGCTTCTCCGCCGTCAGCTCGTCGATCTGCGCGTGCAGGTCGCTCTGCGACTCGCGCAGCTCGCGCTCGAGCTCGCACTTGCCGGCGGTGGCCGCCTCGAGCTCGCGCGTGAGCGCCTCGAGCTCGCCGGCCTTGTCCTTCTGCTGCTCCAGGAGCGCCTCGTAGTCCTGCTTGAGCTTCACAGACCCGTCGGCCGCCTTGGCGACCTCGAAGACCATCCGCAGGTTCTCCGCCTTGACGCTCGCCATCACCGCCTCGCTCGCCTCCAGCGACGACCTGGCGCGCTCGAGCTCCCGCTCCAGCTCGGCGACGTTCTGCGCCGTCGTCTCAACGCTCTCGTGCGTTCGCTCCTGCTTGGAAGACGACGAGGACGACGAGGACGACGACGACGACGCGTCCTGCTGCTTCTGCCCACGTCGCTTCTTCGCGCCTTTGCGCTCGCTCGGCTTCTGGTCGCGCAGGGCGTCCGCTCCCGGGCGCGCGTTCTCGTCCCGAGCGCTCGCGAGCGCAGTCGTGAGCGTCTGCAACTCGCTGTCCAGCTGGTCGGCGCGCGACGCCGCGTCCTTCGTGGCCGAGTGGGAGAACGCCACCTGCTCTCGGAGCGTCGTGACGGTGGCGGTCAGCTCACTTACGGCTCGTCGGTGCTCCTCCGCCTCGCTAACTGTTCGCCTCACGCTCGCGAGCATCTGCTCAACGTCGTCAGCTTTGTCAGCCTCCGCGTCCCCAGCGAGCGCCACGACGTCCGCCAGCTGCGACCGGAAGCGCGCGAGCGTCTCGGCGTCGTACTTGGCGGCCGCCTTCGTCTCGTCCAGCGCCGCCGCGAGCGTCTGCGCCGCCGCGTCCTTCTCCCGGCGCGAGGCCTCGTGCTCGGTCACGAGGGTCGCGATGGTCTCGCGCAGCTGCTCGAGCTCGTGCACGTCGCTCTCCTTCTCCGCGAGCAGCGAGTTCTGCCGCTTGCGGATGTGGCTCATCTGGAAGCGGATGTCGTCGTACTGCGACGCGAGGTCGCGCGCCGGCAGCGACTCGACCTGCGCTGCGAGCGCCTGGATCTCCTCGCGCTTGGGGAAGTCGAGCGACGGCGAGAGGATCGCGTAGTTGCCCTCGGCGTCCGGGCCGTCGAGCTGGCGCTGCAGCTCCTCGAGGTGCGCGACGCGCGCGCGCGCGAGCTGCTCGGCCCGCGTCAGCGCGTCCACGCGCTCGACGAAGTCGCGCCGCTCGCGCTCCCACTTGCCGCCCTCGCTCTCGACGTGGCGCTGCAGGTCCGCGACCGCGCCGTTCGCGTTGTCGAGCAGCGACGCGAGCTCGCGGATGCGCGCGGCCGCCTGCTCGTCGAGCTTGGCCGCGTCCGTCTCGCGCTGCCGCAGGCTCGCGGCGAGCCGGAGCTCGAGCTCGCTGTGCGCGCGCAGCGTCTGGTTGAGCTTGGACGCGACCTCAAGGTAGCTCTGTTCGGACTCCTCCTGCTGCTGCTGCAGGCGCGCGAGCTGCTGCTGCAGGTCCGCGACCTTGGCCTCGAGCCGGTCGTTGTCCCGCTGCGCGTCCTGCAGCTGCCGCGTGAGCCCGCGCTCCTGCGTCTGCTTGTCGTCCAGGAGCGACGCGAGCTGGTCCTTGACGCGCGCGCTCTCGTCCCGAGCCACCGCCGTGTGGGTCTCCTCGCGCTCGAGTTGTGCTGCGAGCTGCGCGAGCCGGCGCTCCAGCGGCTCGACCGACGCCTGCTGCGCTGCGAGCTCGAGCTCGAGCGCGCGCACCTTGGCGATCGCGGCCTCGTGCTCGCCGATCTTCTCTTCGAGCTGCTGCTGCAGCGCGTGGTAGCGCGCGATGACCTCCTGCAGCTTGGCGACGAGCTCCGTCTTCTCCGCCTCCGCGTGCGTGAGCTGCTGCTCGAGCGTCGCCACGCGCGCCGCCGCCGCGAACGCGGCGCTGCTGTCTGCTGCGTCGCCGTCGCCGCCCGCGGGCGGCTTGGCCGGGGACTTGAGCGTCTCGTTCTCCTCCTTGGCCTCCTGCAGCTGCTTCTGCATCACGCGGCACGTGCCCACGACGGTTTTGAGCTTCTCGATCAGCTCGTGCTTCTCGGCCTCGAGCTTCTTCACGGCCGCGTCCTGCGCCGCCATCTCGAGCTGCGTCGCGTCATCGCCGCCGGGGCTGCTGCCGCCGCTGTCGACGGTGCCGAGCAGCTGCGCCTTCTCGGCCACGACTGCCTGGTACTGCGTCTGCAGCTGCTTGTAGCGCGCGACGACGTCGTGCAGCTTCTTGAGCAGCAACTGGTTCTCCTGCTTGGTCTTCGCGTGCTCTACCGCACAGTCAGTCAGTCGCATGGGCACGTCAGTGTCATCGGCCGCCTCGGGCGCTGCGCGCGCTTTACGCACCGGCGTCAGCGCCGCCCGCGGTTTCCATCCCGAAGGGCGAGAGACCCGAAGGGACCGGCGCGGGGGTCGCGAGCAGCGCGGGGGGTCACCCAGAGCTCCGTCGACGGGCGTCGAGGGCGAGGACGGGGGCTCGGGATCTCGTCTGCCGCGTGGCGAGGTGGTCGGATGTCAAGAGCTCACTGGCTTTCGTTTTTAGCATCAGTTGGACTTGTATACCTCTGATCAGCTGGGGTGAATCGAATTCGGATGCAGGTCCCTCCAACTGCATACAGACTACTAGGTCACTACTGAGCATTTAGTGAGCATAGTGAAATCCAGCTTATTGTTGTCAGTCAAATTGCTAAAATATTTCGTCTTGGCGTTTGTATGGCGGAAATACTGCAAATTCAAATCACTTCATGTGAAATTTGTTTCAACCAATCAAAGGACACAAAATCAGTTGACAACCCAACGACACCATTCCGTTCCTCGAAGATCGCATGCGAGATGGCTACATGTTGGTGCTGCTGCCTTCGCCTTCGCCTTCGCCTTCGCCCAGCGGCCGACGCCGCTGCGGCAGCAGCGAGAACGCGAGGTCGTCGCGCAGCAGCTGCTTGCGCTTCTCCAGCAGCACGCCGAGCAGCTGCTCCACCTTGAGCTGCTGCAGCAGCTGCGGCACCGCCGCCCCCGCCAGAGGCTGCCTGTCGCTCGAAGGGAAGAACGCGTCGAAGGCCACGCGCTCGAACGCTCGCTGCTCCAGCACACGCGCACACGCACAGCAGACAGACGCTTAGCGGCGTCTCCACCGACACATCAACGACTCTGAAGCTCGACACTGGCGGCGGCCGCCAACGCACGATCTGCTCGCAGTGCGCGACGGCGCGCTGCTGCCACGCGGCCGCGTCGCTGGCGTTGGTGACCGCTCGCTGGAAGCTGGTCACTGCCGCGAGCAGTGCGGTCTGTTCCGCGCCAGGTGGGTCCCTGCGTGCAGCGCCACCCGACATGCGAGCGTTAGATACCCGAGGGACTCGATCCGGCCATCTGTGCCACCCCCAGCGTACATGCTGCTCGTCGGCACTTGCGCGGCCGCTTCCAGGTACTCGTCCCAAGCCTCCCACTTGGCGGTGACGCAGCCCGCAGCTGGCCCGCGCTCGTCTCGCTCGGGCTCGTGTAGCGCGAAGCACCGCTCGTGCGCGTGGCAGAGTCCACCGCCGGCGCCGCCGAAGCCGAGAAGTTCGCTCACGCCGTCGTGGTTGTCGCCGAAGATGTGCGCGAGCTCCGTGAGCAGCAGCGCGAACTCCTTCTCCAAGAACGGCTCCTCGAGACCCGACGGCGGCGGCTGCGCGTCACCCGCGTCGCTCTCGCGCGTCTCCCGCCGACGCCGCGGAGACGCGCGACTGGAGCGCACGATCTGCCAGCACGTCGCCCTCACGGCCTCAAAGTCGGCGTCCCGCTTGAAGACGCGGCGCGCGTGCTGCAACAGCGTGGCGGGCGTCGCGAGCTGCAGCCGCGCAGGCGCCTCGGAGCCCCGTCGACTGTGGCGGAAGACGTCGCGCCACGACCCGTCAAGCGCCGTCGCGCGCTCGCCCGCGTCCTCCAGCAGCAAGGACTGGCGCGTCTGCACGACGCTCTGCTGCACGCTCAGCAGCGCGTGCTGCAGCATCTGTCGCGCGGCCGCGGGCGTCGCGTCGCGCGGCTCCACCCACACGCGCAGACTCACGTGCGGGAGCTCGAGCGAGCCGAACGGCGGCGTCTCCTGCTGCTCCCGGGACGCCGCCGATAGCTCGAGCGGCGCCGTCACGGCCGCCACAGCGCGCAGGTCCACCGCGAACGCGCAGCGGCCGTCGAAGCGCGCGAGCAGCAGCGGCGGCAGCCGGCGCCGCCGGAGCTCGAGCCGCAGCTGCGTCGCGTCGTCGCCCGTGCCGCCCGCGTCGAACACGCAGAGGCGCGCGCCGACGTGGAAGCAGCACCAGGCAGCCGCGGGCTCGGCCGTCGCCAGCGGCAGCAGCTGCTCGCCGTCGCCGCCGAGCGCCGCCCAGTCGGCGGCCGAGACGCGCCGCAGCCACAGCTGCGCGTCGAGGAACCACTCACGGTCCATCGCGAAGAGTGATGGTCGCTGCGGCAAGGATTTGATTTGCATGCCTTCGAGCAGCTCCACACTCTCTCTAAGGCCTTAGGCCTTCTTGGGCTTGAGGTACTTGATGCCGCCGTCGAGCCCGCGCGTGACCACCGCGAAGCCGTTCGCCTTCGTGACGAAGCTCGCCGTGTTCTCGCCCGTCTCCTTCAGGATCGCGTCCTTGCACTCGGCGCTCATCTCGAGCTGCATCGCGTCCGTCACGAGCGCCGCGAGCACGTCGACGCAGCTCGGCAGCACGTGCGCCGGTGCCTTGAACTTGCGCCGGATCGGCGAGCTGAAGTTCGAGAACACGCCGTTCTGCGCGCGCGCCATGAGCTCGCACGTTACGGCCGTGAACGGCGCCTCGTCGGTCGGGTTGGCCCCCGTCAGCGTCGACTTGCTGCAGAGCGCCATCGCGTGCGCAAAGCCCGCGGTGACGTTCGTGTCCGACATCACGACGCGGTCCGCCCAGCGCAGCGCCGCGGTCGCGTTCCGCGAGCAGCTCGGGTAGAAGTCGTTGAGCAGGATCTCGAGGAACGGGTCCACCTCGTACGCGGCCGAGGGCTCCAGGTCCGCGTACGTGGCGCCGACGCCCGCGAAGAACGCCGCCGTCGACGGGTGCTCCTCCACCGCTTGGCCCTCGAGCAGCATCGGGATCGTGGTGCTCGCGCTGATCGCCGAGCCGTCGAGCGCCGTGCACGAGCCCGTCAGCGGCGGTCGCGACTCGTTCTTGCTGCAGCCCTGGAACATGTGGTACGACAAGTCGAGCATCGCGCTGCGCGAGAGCCGAGCGTCAGTGCCAGAGCCTTCGTCACGTTCACCCTCGTCGCAAGCATCGCAACGCACTAGTGGCCGACAAAGATCGGGTCGAACGCAGCAGCGCGCGTCTCGTAGACGCCGCCGAGCAGGTTGTGCAGGTTCCAGTGGAAGCGCGTCTCCATGCTCTCGCGCAGCGTCTCGATCGGCGTCGCGCTCTTGGCGGCGTGGCGCATGACCTCCGGGAACGCGGACGCGCCGAACTCGAACGTCGACTTGTCGATGTCCCAGTCGCCGCGCGGGATGCACTTCTCGCACTGCCGCGCGTCCGTGCACGCGAACTGCGCGACGCCCTTCGCGACGCAGTTGCCCGAGGCGAACTCGCCGTCGAGCACGAAGGGCTTGGCGAAGTCCGCGCCGGCGCTGCCGCCGAGCGCCGTGAGGAACGCCGAGCAGCTCTGCACGTCGCCGCACGTGCTCTTGGCGCTCAGGCGCTTGGCCGAGTCGTGGAAGAAGTTCCAGTAGGGCAGCGCGAGCTGCGCGAACGCCGCGTCCTGCGCGCGCAGCATGTTCTCGTAGCCGGCGAGCCACTTGCGGTACCACGCCGGCGCGCCGCACGTCGCGCGCACGCGCTCGAGGCCGCCGGCGTCCATGTAGATCTTGGTGAAGAGCAGGTGGTCGCCGGAGCGCATGGCGGCGCCGACGGCGTCCAGGAACTGCGTCTGCTGGGCCGCGCTCAGCTGCTCCCAGTTCTGCCGCACGGGCGCCGCGTCGGACGAGGTCGTCGCGGCGACGGCGGCGGCCAGCGCGAGCGCGAGCACGCGCCGCAGGAGCCGCATCGTCGTCGTCGTCGATGGCTTGTGAGGAAGTCAGAGCCGAAGATGCTCATCACAACACCGACTGGTACTGTCACGACAGAATTTGTGCAGCAGAGCGCGGGGGTACTATTACATGCCAACAATGCATTTGTTGTTTGAATGGGTATTTCGTGTTGATATGTGGACATGGGTTTTTCACGTATCATGGGGGAACAAACCATGGACAGATAGTGCCACAAACGCTGGACAAGCAAGTAGGAACGCGCCGCGCAGTGATCTTCTCTCCGTCGCCACCGCCGCCACCACCGACCGCTGCAATGGCGTCCGCGATGGCCACGAAGCGCCTGCGCAAGGAGTACCTGGCGCTGCAGCGCAAGCCCGTCGAGAACATCACGGCTGTGCCGCTGGACGCCAACATCCTCGAATGGCACTACGTCATCATGGGCACGCGCGACTCGCCGTACGCCGGCGGCTTCTACCACGGCCACCTGCGCTTCCCGCCCGAGTACCCGATGAAGCCGCCGTCGGTGTACATGGCGACGCCGAACGGCCGCTTCAAGACCAACCAGCGCCTCTGCCTCAGCATGTCGGACTTCCACCCAGAGACGTGGAACCCCATGTGGTCCGTCAGCTCCATCCTCACGGGCCTCTACTCCTTCATGGTGCGTCGTGTGGCGCTGCGTTGCTGTTGCGTCGTACGGGACCGCGTGATGGAAGCGGATCATTCTCGCTCACCGCTGCTGCTCGCTACTGTAGCTCGAGAGTCAGCCGACGCTCGGCAGTATCACGACCACAGACGCGCAGGTGCGGTGTCCTGCGAGCGCTCGGACACGACGACGACGGGTACTCGCAGACTGACAACTGCTCGTGGCTCAGAAACGCAAGTTCGCGGCGGCGTCGCTCGAGACGAACTGCGCGAACCCGACGTTCCGCAAGATGTTCCCGGAGCTCGTGGAGCTGCAGCAGCAGCGCGAAGCGGAGGAGCGCGAGCGCCAGAACAAGCTCCGGTCCGCCGACGGCGCGGCGGCGGCGGCCTCCTCCTCCCCGTCAGGCGCGGCCGGCGACGCGGCGAGCAAGGGAAGCGCGTCGCTGACGTTCCTGGAGCGCTTCGAGACCGACGAGCTCGTGGTGCTCGGGGTCCTCGGCGTCTTCGTCCTCTCGGTGCTGGCGCTAGTGTACTACTGGTTCTCGTGAGTGCGCCGGCGCCGTCGATAGAGGACGCGCGCTGGAGCGCACTGGGGATGGGAACGACTGGAGGCGCTGGGAGCGCGACTTCATACTAATGTTATTGGCATCGCTTCTCACGCTGTCGTGTGCGGATCTGCGGACTGCGGTGGGGTGAACGCGGGCGGTCGGAACGGCGCTCTTGCCTCAGCGGAAGACGCTGCGGGACCCGAGCGCGACGCTGGAGGGTGTTGCTGAGGCCACGCAGTCTCCAGGACGTGGAAGATCTTGTCGGTGCTTCGGCGCTGTGCCATCGCGTTCGCTGCGAAGGCCGCGGCTTTGTCTTGCATCTCGCGGCCGAGCGAGCCGACCGACTGCGCGATGTCTCTGTTCGCGAGCTTCGATGCCACCCGACCCGTCTTAGGCTTCGCGACCACCGCGTCTCGCGCTCGTGACTGCTCCTGACGATACACGCTGAGAACGTGGCGATTGACGTTCCACAGCTCGTAGAGCGACCGCTGTCCCAGCAGGTGCACGACAGCGCAGCCAGCGAGCTGGATCCCATCGCCAAACTGTTCTCGGATCGAGACTTCGGTGTGTGAGGCGCAGGAGAGAAATTCCAGCGCATTCCACACGTGATAGAAGCTCGCAGTGCTCGGCATCCTTTCGGGATGTGAGTTCGGAGGTGCGTACCACTCCGTCACGATACTCGTCCTGTGTAGCATCTGGTGGAGTCTCTGCAGACTTCGCTGGAAGATGTCGCCTTGCTGAAACTGGGAAGCCACGTCATGTACTGTCCGATCCGAGAAAGCAGCTCGTTCATCCTGCAGTAGCGTGGCGACGTGGGGTGTTAGCTCAGTATCGCAAGCGCTGTGGCCATGACAACGCGTATCGCACCAACGCATCACTCAGTAGCAGCAGGAAGGCAAGTCCGTTGCCGATCTCGCGCAGGCAGTGAAACACGTGGGCTTCCAGCTCCTCACATTCCAGCACGTGCTTGAACTTGCCCTCGAAGAAGCCGAAGCAGCCTTCAGTTCGATACATGAACTTGGGGAACCGGAACGGCGGAATCGCGGTGCCCAGCGCCGGGATGCACATCCGAAGCACGTCTTCAATCTGTTGTGCATAAGTGAGTGCGGATCGTCAGTGCTGGCGAAGTGGTGGTGTGTAGAGGAGATACGAAATGGCACATACCTTTGCTTCGACAAAGTTGCAACAGTCATCGACAATGTCGAGAACCTGGTCGATCGTCAGCAAGTTGAGAAAGACTTGAGCGTGCTTCAGACTGTACCAAGCACACGCGACAGGAAGTAGGAGAGTTCGTGAGTGCGAGTGCTTCACGTGACAGCGCGTGCCTTTGCGTACCCGAACATCCCGCGAAGTTCGTGATCAGAAAACGCAACCAGAGAGCGCCTTCGAGACGACGCGGCACTTGTGCCCGAACGCGTCGACTGATGTGTGGACGCGCTTGTTCCAGCGTGGGCGAAGGACTTCGGAACACACGACTGCAACTCGAGCGGCAGAGGGACTCGCTGAAAACAGTCAGAGAGAGCGTTGTAGCTGTAGTGCTGGAAGAGATCCAGGAGGAGGATCTGACTTGCGTAGGTTTGTAGGCGCGAAGCGCTGATACTCTGCTGGTCGCCATCGTCAGATACTGGAATCTGGGAGTCGATCTCTTGCATCATGTCCTCAAAGCCGTCGAGAGGAATCAGCCGTGCAAGCAAGTCGTGCGTCTTCTTGATCCTTTGCAACAAGTTCCACAAGTCCAAGACACTTGCGGCATCGCTCGACTCGAGTCTTCCGAACCATTTCTCCAGAGATGTAATGACTTTGTCGTGAACGTGCTGACCGAGGAGATATGTCAGGTTGTAGCTCTCCCCGAACAGCTCAACTCTCTTCGCCTGGGAGATCCACCCGTATGCTGGACACTCGGCTTGCACGGACTGCATTTTGGATCTCGTCCGGTTCAGTGTCGATCTTGAGAGCGGCTCATCCTGACCGACGTGTTCGATCCGCTCACGCACAAGCCGCTGTGCTTCCCGTTTGCTGTGAGCATACAAGTGCTCGGCAAGACTGTAGACGAGCTGGTCGAAGCACAGCTTCCCTTCTGCTTCTGCTTCGTCGAAGAGAACCTGGCGTCTCAGTCGGAATATTGAGCAGTTCGCAGCATCGTTGTAGACGTCGGCGATCGAGAGAACCGTCTTGAGTCCCAGTCCCGAGGTCTGCTTCTTCAAACAGTTCTCCATCACCAGCCACGGGAGCGATGTCTCGATCGGGAACTGCGGGCACCTCGCGATCTCCAGGTAGAGCTCCCGTAGCCACAGGCTCGAGAAGTCGCTCAGCTCGTCTAAAGTCTCCTCGAGACGGAGCATGGTGCCAAACACACCAGATTCCCTGTAAAACTGCTGGAGCAGCTCAATGTCCGAGCTGTGAACCGCACACATCGTCAGACGATTGTTGTCACGCGTCTAACATGTACATCTTTGCGCACCTTTCGAGGTCTTTCTTGTACGAGAACATGTTGGAGGCTGCTGAATGCTTCGAGTTGAGGTCGCCCATGGAGCGCTTCGCATATACCGCGTCGACGAGTGTTCGGAGCATCTGGATCTGACTCAGCGATGGGGATGCAGTGCGGTCGCCAATGCTCGGGAATCGTCGGTCTTTTCTTCGCCGCAAGTAGTCGTCTTCGGTCGTCTTCACATCCTCCCAGTCGCCACACTGTATCCACCATCAAGCGACATCGAGATCAGCAGCGCTCGCTAGCGCGGACAATCCCTGCGACGAACAACGCACCGTCCAACGGATATCGTGAAGAAGCTTCTTCGACACCAGCCTCCGCTTGTGAGCTCGGTGGAGAAGTGGCAGTGCTGTGTGCTGCACAAACTGTTGCGTGCGCTGATACACGTGCCGGCGAATACACGCCGAGATGCAGACGATGTGCTTGTGCAGGATCTGGACGGTCGACTTCGTGCAATGAATAATGTCCCCCATGGCACTGAGCTCGTCGCTGGTGTAGTTGTGTCTCGTCGCGCGCTCATACTCCAAAAACGGGCTGTCGAGTTTGACATCTTGCTGCTGCAGCGCATCGTTCGATGCCGGATACTGGGAAAGAGAGGACAGTTAGTTCGTGGCGAGAGACATCGTTGAGAGAGAGACACGGGTACGCTCACCTGGAACTTCAGCGCGACAAATAGCAGAAGGCTGCTCTTCCATTCGCTCAAGTTTGCCAGCGCATCCACAAGCAGACCGTAGAGTGCGGCGGTCTGCTCAAGCGTGACGTCGCTCTTCGAGTGCTATGAACCAAGAGCAAGCACAGAGAGTATGAGGTGATCACACTCCTGGATCAATTGCGAGACGCTGGCACCTACCGCATTGAGTGCGTGAACCAACGGAGGGAGAATCTCTCCGCAGATGCTCTTCATCTTGGTCGCCACGCATGTCAGATCGAGTGCCGCTTCAGTTGGCTTCGTGGTTTCTCCGATGAACCCGTCTTTCTTGCCCGGAGTCGCGGTATGGAAGCCGCTGATCCGCATAGCGTTCATCTCGGCAAGTACAGGCACCACTGGGTACCGCTGGATCACTTTGCCTGCCTACCGGCGCCAGTATCAAGAAGCATGCTGTCAGCACAACTATACATTGTGTACCTCACGTTCCAACAAGCACCCACTTACCGTCTCCATTGCTTTCTTCTCGATCGCACGGATGCCGCTCGCCTTTGCACTCTGTCGACACTCGTCCAGCACGACAAGGAGGCTAGGAAGAACACGGATGTGCTTGAACTTTTGCTCCGGCAGGAGGCAGATGTCGTTCTCGATGTGAGCTAGGCAGTGTTTCAGCATCAGATACACCACCTGATCGAAGCTGAGGCAGCTCACGAGCATCCAGCGCGAGTCTCGTCACCCTCCGCCATTCTCTGTTGAATATCGCAAGTTCTCACGTACCGTTTCACGTTCGTCAAATTGTGCCTGAGCGAGTCCCAGATCGCGCCTTTGGAGCCTCCGACGAAGTCCTGAAGGCGCTGGATGTCCTTCTCGACCTGCTCTTCGTTCTGGATCTGCCCTTTGACGATCTGGAAGGCTCTGCACGACGCATGTGCACGCGTCTTGCGTCAGGCCGTCAATCACCAGAGCTCGGCGCGAATCAGCCCGCGTGCATACCGCTTGAAGACCGAGAAGTCGTTCCGCAGACTGCTCTTCGTGTCGTGCAGCTGGTTGAGCTGCAGCACGACGTCCATGACGTCCAGCAGCGCGTCCATGAGCATGTCCGGGATGACGCGCGTCGTGTTCTCGTGCACGGTGATGCGCTGGATGTTGTCGCTCAGCATCACGACCGTCTGCGCGCAGAACTCGCTCAGGCGCCAGATCTTCTCCATCTGCGGCTGAAGCACTGGCCACCGCCACGGCCACAGCAGCAGTGAGGGGAAAGTCACTACACAGTGGCTGTCAACTCCGCCTTTTACTAGCACACGCACTGTCAAACACCGCTATGTGATAGGCGCTCACGGCGGCTGCGCCAGCGTCTGGCGGCACCGGCGGCAGTGCGCGCGCGCAGCTGCGCGCGCAGTAGACGTCGCGCACGAGCGCGTCGCCCTCTCGACGCTGGCGCTGCAACTGCCGCACGACCGCCAGCTCGTCCGCAAACGTAAACGCGAGCGCGCGCTCGTGCGCGAACTCGTCTGTTGGCGCGGGCGGCGAGAGCGAGAGGCGCAGTGCGCGGCCATCGCCGGCTGCGCGGTCGCGCGAGTGTGCGCTCAGCTCTTTCAGCATCGAGTGTGTCGACGTGCGTGGTGCCGGCGCCGACGCCTCAGCGTCACCTGGCGGCGGCGGCGGCGGAGGAGGCGGTGGTGGCTTGGCGCGCGCCATTGCCGTGTCTGTTCAAGATCGAGTTGAACCTTTCGAACGGGATATGACCGACTCGAGTTTTTGGTGTGCGCTTTGTGTGGCAAACACAATCAAAAAGGAAACAAGCGTCGGATGAGTGCGAAGCTGCCGGCGCTGGTGCTGGTGCGCGCGACGGCCGCGCGCTGCGCTGCACAGCGTGTGCGCAACAGCGCTGCCGGCTGCGTGCAGAGGGAATGCGATGTGTGGACGCAGCGAACGCGGGGCGGCGGCGTCTTCGCGCGCGCGTTCTCTGGCTCGCGCGCGCACCAGCACGGAAGCAACGGACCGAAGAGCGATGGAGCGGTTCCTGAGGACGTCCTCGACCATGAACATGATGACCACGACCACGACCACGATCACGACCATGAAGACGACGACGAGGACGACGAGGACATGGAAGATGTGGTGGACATCGGGCCGATGGGCAAGGAGTACGGCGGCCCCCAGCGCGGCGGCAAGTTCAAGGAGCCGACGCGCTTCGGCGACTGGGAGCGCAAGGGTCGGTGCACGGACTTTTGAGCGCGCGCCGCCGCTGGTTGAGGAACACGAGAGAGAAAGCGGGAGCGGCGAAGGACGTTCGAAGGGGGTTCAGTCAGTGCATGTGCAGTATGACCGACCCATGATGAATGTATGAAAGAAGCAGGTTGCACCCCACGCAGCGTCTCGCGAGCCTCCAGCAGCGCCTTTCAACTCTCAGCGTCTCGCAACATCACAGAGATGTTCATCCATGTTGCAGCCAACAGCTACGATTGTCGAGGAATAACCTTAGTCTAGGTTATGTATCGATGAAGTTTTTGAGACAGGTTAACAAAAGTTGACCCCTAGTCCCTGTTCATCTCACTTTAGTGACACAGGTGGGTGGTTTTTTCGAACGCTTTTGAGAGGGGTCGGGAGAAAAAAAAAGAACACCTTTCGGTGGTTTCATCGATAGTGAGATTAACAAGGGTTTCCACCCACCCCCTGTCATGCAGCGCATTGCCGATGCTCCGTGTGAGCTGGAGCGGCTGCGAACTCTCGCGCTGCGTTCGCACAGACACACATAGCTATAATGCTGCCACGGGTGCGCGCTGGGGTGCCTCTAAACACACACAGCTCGCTCAGGTAAGAAGGATCTGGAACAGACCCACCAGCCAATCAATCGGCCGTCTCACGACAAACGCGAGAATATCGCTCCCACTCTTGCCTTCAGTTATCGCCGAACCGCGCACGAGCCCCGCTGCTTTTTCACGCTGCTGTTACAGCGTCGCAACTCTCCGCATGCATGCTTTCGTATGCTCGTGCGAAAAGCGCCTTGTCGCTGCAATTTTCCACCTGCGCACGATCCCGATCTTTTCAACTGTGGCGAGCGCCGCCGAGACCCTGAGTTGTTTCACTCTCGAAAACGAGCACCAGCCGCACAAGCTCTTCGCTCTCGCTGCTCGCCGCCCGCCGCGTCGCTCTCTCTCTCTCTCTCTCTCTCTCTCTCTCGTCACCCCTGCAAGCATGGACAAGGTCCAGGTGTACGTGGACAAGTGGTCGAAGGACCTGGACAAGTTCCCGATCCTGCAGAAGGCGCAGGACGCCACGGGCGTGGAGAAGCTCTACCTCGTCGCCGGCGCCTCGTCGGTGCTCCTGCTGCTGCTGCTCGTGGGCTTCGGCGCCGGGCTCATCTGCAACCTCGTGGGCTTCGTGTACCCGGCCTTCTGCTCGTTCAAGGCGATCGAGACGGAGAGCAAGAAGGACGACGTGCAGTGGCTCACATACTGGGTCGTGTACGCGTGCTTCAACATCATCGAGGTCTTCGCGGACTTCCTGCTCTACTGGATCCCGTTCTACTACGCGTTCAAGCTCGGCTTCCTGCTCTGGCTGTTCATGCCGTCGACGCAGGGTGCGTCGTTCCTCTACAGCCACTTCCTCGCGCCGTTCCTCAAGAGCCAGGAGTCGCGCATCGACCGCGCGATGAAGGAGGCCGTGAGCAGCGGCGGCGCCGTCATCTCGGACATCAGCGGCGTCGTCAAGGAGGTCGGCAAGGACGTCACCAAGGTCGTCGCCAACAAGATCGTCGAGAACTCGGTCTCGTCGCCGCCCAAGTCGCCGCGCGCCTAAACTCGGGGGAGGCTTCCGTCACGTGGCGCAGGAGGCCTCGCTCGCGCCCGCTCTCCCGCCCACTCGCTCACACTCTAAGTTAGCTCTCGTTTACTTTGAATGAAGTGCATTTCCCGGACCCCGCGCCGCCGCCACCGCTGCTGACCACCATTCTGACGCAACTCACACGACGAACAGCAGACGAACAACAACGCATCGTGTATCTTATGCGGACGCGAACGGCTGCAGCGCGACCGAGCGGATGATCCCGTCGCCCACGCGCCGGATCTCCGCGAGCACCTCGAAGACGTTGGGCACCGCGAGCGTGCGCGAGCTGCCGCCAGCCGCGTCGTCCGCGTCGTCCGCCCCGCTCGCAGTGGGTAGCGTCGCCAGCAGGTTGGAGGCGACCGCGCGGAACTTCGTCGGCAGGAACGCCTGCGGCTTCCACGCGAGCACGATCGCGCTGCGCTCGACGCCGTTGAAGAAGAAGAGCGCGAGGTGGCCGAACGTGGCCGTGAGCTCGTCCAGCAGCTGCTGCGCCGGGTCGAAGCCCACCATCACGGGCACCGTCGCCAGGCTCATGTTCTTGTACACGGGCGCCGCGAACGCCTGCTTCTTGCTGTCCTCGACGCGCATCTTCTTCGCCGGCAGGCGCTCCACCGCGAGCTCCAGCACCGCGTCGAACTCGAGCTTGGAGGACGCGAACGTCGTTTTCCAGCCGGACGTCGCGGCGCCGGACGCGAGCCAGAGCACGAGCGCGTTGTACGACGTCTGCGCGAGCGCCACGAGGCGCTGGACCGTCACTTTGCTCGGCGTGAACCGCGTCCAGCTCGACAGGCAGTCGCTGTCCTCGTAGTCGGCGGCGATGAACATCGCGGGGTGCGTCAGCGGACTGCTGCTCGACGCCTCGAAGCGCTTCCCGACCTCGCGGAGCTTGGCTTCGTCCAGCCCGTTGTTGAGATCCACCGCGAGCGGCGCGTGCTGCCAGTCGAAGCTCGCGAGCAGGTTCAGGAACCGGAGGAAGCCCGAGAGCACCGAGTGCGGCGTGGCCGTCGCGCTCGACGTGAGGTAGACGGACGCGACCATGAGCTCGATTGCCTCGACGCGCAGCGCGTTGCTCATGAACTTGTCGGCGAGCCAGCGCTGCGCAAGCCGCACCGTCGGCCCGAACGACGTGTTCTTCGCGTGCAGCGCGTGGATCGTGTTCGCGTGCGTCGACAGGTACGCCGTCTCCTGCTTCGTCGCCACGTACGCTGGCGAGTTGACGAGCGCGACCCGCTTCACGCCTGCGGCGCCGGTCACGATGCCGAGCTCGCGCTCGCTGTGGATGATGAGGCGGAAGGTGTAGCCGCCCATGAACACGTCGACGCCGTCGCGTGCCACTTCGCAGCGGAGCTGCTTGTGCGTCTCGAGCTCGTGCGCGATCTGGACGTAGAACCCCGTCTTCGCGTGCAGCAGCGCGTCCTTCTCCACGGGCCACGACGACGAGCGCTCGAACTTCAAGTGCAGCGTGAGCGGCTCGAGCACAGTGCTGACGTGCGCCATCGGCGCCGCGACCATCTGCTCGCCCTTGGAGAACGCGAGCGGGTGCGGCTGCACGGGGAAGAGGCTCGTGTTGCGGAAGCCCGGGTGCACCGGGATGACGTCGAGCACCTTGAGCGGGAGCGAGTCCAAGTCGCGCAGGGTCTTGGCGAAGCCGTTGAACGTGACCCAGAGCTTGGCCACCGAGTTCATCGTCGACTCGAACGACGCGCTCAACCCCGAGTTCTTGGTCGTCGAGATCGACGGCACCTCCTCCACGTCCAGCGCCGTGTACAGCGACGCGTTCGAGTTCTTGATCTGGCTCGGCGCGCTCTGGAGCTGCGGCGAGTGCGCCGCGGCGATGTACCGCACGATCGCGTCGAGCACCTGGTGCTTCGTGTCCGGCGAGATCTCGTCCCACACGACGGCCTCGAGGATCGCGCCGTCCTTGAAGCGCCGCAGCTCCGCCTTGCCCTTCCAGAACGCGCGGAATGCCTGGCTCGCCGCCTTGTCGTCCGCCGCAGGGCCCTTGTCGACGATCCGCCACGCGTTGTCCGGGTCGATGCGCAGCGCGACCGCAACCTTGCGCCGCGGCGGCAGCGAGTCGCCGTTCATCGGCCACTCGACAGCGGCGTCCAGAACCGGCCGCACCAGGTCGACACGGTCGGTCAGCGCCTGTGCGAGCACTGCGCCGAGCTTGCGGCTCCAGAAGCGCTCGAGCCCCATGTCGTTGATCGTTCGCTTCTCCTCGACCGTGTACGTCTCGTCGTCGGCCTCGTCCACGGGCGCCGGGGCGGGGAACCAGAAGTACTGGTCGTACCGGGTCCAGAACGCGCTCTTCTTGATGAAGAGCACACGGAAGGCGTCCATCGTGGAGCTCTGGATGAGCTGGACCGAGTCGCGCGCACAGTTCTGCAGCTCCTTCCACGCGCTCTTCGTGACGCGCGCGAAGAGGTTCAGACGCCCGGACGAGTCCAGGAACACGACGTCGAACGACGCGCGGAACGTCTGCAGCCCCTCGCTCGTGAGCACGACGCCGCCCTCGACGGGAGGGAACTGCAGCGGCTCGTCCTCGAGCTTGTGGCTCGCGAGGAACTGCACGAGCACCTTGAACATCTGGTCCGACGGCGTCTGCGCGTTGATGCGCTTCTTCAGGTACAGGTAGAGCAGCAGCATGGAGACGAGGAAGCCGTTGAGCGAGTCCTGCGCAGTGTGGAACCCGCGCTGGCGCAGCCAGACCTTCGCCAGCACGCACGCCTCGGCGAACTGCGGCGCCTCGGAGAGCACCGTGTGCAGTTCGCGCGTGTGCTGGCGCATCATCATGTCTTCGAGGATCGCGTTGTTGTACTGCGGCGTGCGGCACTGCCGCATCTCCTGCTCTGTCATGCTCGGGTCGTGGCGGATGTTGTTGCGCGACGGCGCGAGCTTCGAGAGCTTGAAGACGTCAGACGTGATCACCGGGAGCAGCCGGATGCACATCCGGAAACCCTTGACGCCGAGCTCATTCAGGCACGCCGGGTTCACATGCAGCATTGCGATGGGCTTCTCGTAGTCGCCGTTCAAGCCGGCGAGCGATACCCGGCTGAAGAGCTCCGGGTGCGCCTGCATCTCGGCGGCGATCACGCCCAGGTACAGACTGCGCTTGTCCGCGTACCGGTAGTTGGCGAAGTCCTTGGGCAGGAAGCACGCGGCGGGCATCTCGAGCGCGACGTCGACCGTGAAGACGCCGTACTCGGACGCCTCGCCGCTCTTCTTGGCGAATGCCATGGTCTTGAGGATGAAGCTGCCGAGCACGTCGAGCCGCGCCGGCGGTAGGAACGGCAGCACGATCTCCTTGCGCTTCACGTGGTTGCGCAGCGGCAGCCCGCGCGCCTGCAGCGCCTCTTGCGTCACCTGCTGCGGAGCCAGCGCGCCAACGAGCGCCTTGAGCTGGAAGAGCAGCTGCTGCAGCCCCACGGCCGCCTTGGCGCTCGGGCGGCTCTGCACGGCCGCAAGGAGCTCATCCACCTGCAGCCGGAAGAACGACGAGCGGTACGCGCTGCTCGGGTCTGCGGCCTGCAGCTGCCGCAGCTCGCTGGCGCTCGGCAATGCGTACTTGGAGAGCGCCTTGCGCAGCTGCTGCGCGTCGCTCGCAGCGGCGGCGTCGACGGCCGCACCTGTCATCACTTCCACCGGCTCCTTCGCTAATGACTGGTGGACTGACACCGCTTCGTCTGGTGTCCATCGAGTTTGATGTCTGATAGTGCTAAAATTTGAAAAATACGGTACTATTTGTCAAAGCGTACTGTAGTATGATGATTTTATCACTATCAGACGTAAACTATGTAGTTCACGGATGGCTACACTTTGTGTGATATCTGCGATTTCCAACACTTGGTGTCCTGTGCGTCGCGTGCTCCGGAGGCTCCGAGTGCTGGCGGTGTTGGTGGAGCTGACGGCCACTTTGCTGCTGTGGATACTGGGAACGCGAATGTGTGGCGATACGCGAGATAAGACGTCGACTCGTGTCGAGCAGCCGCTTGATGACGGCCGGGAGCACGCCTTCCTCGCACGAGCTGCTGGGCAGCGGCGGGATGTCCGAGTCCGCCGCGAGGTCCTCCTGCTCGGCTTCGTGGTCGACGTCTTCGTCGTCCAGGGTCTCGTCGTTG
>JAASGM010000589.1:0-16228 GCA_023334215.1 Globisporangium cystogenes | reverse complement strand
GGCGACCGTGCTGGACTCGGACCGGATCATGGTGCTGAGCGACGGCCGGGTGGTCGAGTTCGACACGCCGCGCAAGCTGGCGCAGGACCCGACGGGCGTCTTCTACCAGCTCGCGAAGGAGGGCGGGTACCTCGACCGCCTGCTATAGACATAAAGCAAGCGAGCGAGCGAGGATGCTTAGTGTGAATATGTGTACAGATCTGGAGCAGCTACTGTCGCTTGGACTCGAGGTTTCAGTTCTTCATATTGGTGGTTTGGCTACTCTCTTGAACTACCTCTTTTGAAGGATCGTTGCCTCTGTAGAACGAACACATCACTCCGATACAAGGCTCAGTCAAAGGTGAATTTCACTAACGAGGTTTTAGCTGATAGTGACAAAACTAGGGTACCGCACTTTTATCACTATCACTCCCCCTTCTTGTCGCTCCGCATCTTCAAAAACGCCGGAAGCTCGCTCGCGAGCTCGTCGCCATGGACGCCACCACTCACGGAGGCGCCGACAGCGTCATCGAACCGCCGTTCATCGCGCGCGTGACCGTGTCCATTCGGCGGTGCGTCACCTCTCGCCCCTCTTCTCTGCGTGGCGCATGCTCACGGCGCGTTTCATGTGTTGCGCACTCCCCCACAGAAAGTGGCAGCACTGGCTGGACAAGTCGACGATCCACGTCGGCGCGCGCTGGGTGACGGCGGCGCTGCTGCTCGCCGTGTACCTGCTGCGCGTGTTCTTCCTCAACGCCTTCCACATCGTCACGTACGGACTCGGCATCTACCTGCTCAACCTCTTCATCGGCTTCCTGTCGCCGCAGGTGCGCTCACCCGCACGTGCTCGTGCTGTGTCGTATGGCTGGATATGTAACCTTGTGAGAGGAGGTTGTAACAAGCGAGTCGGATGTGTGTGTGTGTGTGTCTCGCAGATTGACGTGGAGACCGAGGGCCCGCTGCTGCCGTCCAAGCAGAGCGAGGAGTTCCGTCCGTTCACGCGCCGCGTGCCCGAGTTCCAGTTCTGGTACTCGACGAGCAAGGCGACGGTGATCTCGTTGCTCATGACGCTCAGCAGCGCGTTCGACGTGCCGGTGTTCTGGCCCATCCTGCTCATCTACTTCATCGCGCTCTTTACGCTCACCATGAAGCGCCAGATCAAGCACATGTGGAAGCACAACTACGTGCCGTGGAGCCACGGGAAGCAGACGTACAAGGGCAAGAAGAGCAACAAGTAGACACCCCCGCGGGTCAGCTGCTGCGGCGTCGGAAGAGAGAGAGAGAGAGCAGGAAGAGGTTGTGGTGGGTGTCGTCGCCAGCAGACCGACACTCGCAGCAGCAGTTCGCCGTTCTCGCAGTTTCCAACACCCGAAGCAGATCCGCCACCAAGCCGTGCATCCGACTGTCTCCGCGTGTCCGCTGACGCCGCGAGATTGAACCCCCGACGAAGCCGCCAGCGCGCTGGCGGCGAAGGAGCGTCGAACAATACATGAAGAGATGACACTTTGCTTGTTGTCACAGACTGACAGATCCGCACTTAGTGACATTTGCAAGGGAACTTAGCACATCTCCATCATCCAGCGGACTCATGGCGACGACGTGCGCGCGGGTGAGCACCAGCAGATGCGGCGGCGGCGGCCAGCGGCTGCTGCTGCTGCTGGCACCGCGCGACGCGCTGCTCGCCATCCCGCGGCGCGCGCTCTGCAGTGCCGCGCCGTCGCCGTCACAGTCGCCCGCGGACCGGGAGAGGGACGCGCAGGAGGCGCTCTCCATCAAGCGCAAGCTGGCGGCGGACGTCGAGAAGGCGCGCAAGCTGGTGAGCGAAGCACACGCGAACGAAGAGGGGTTATATAAAGGGGTTTTGTGCAGGCGCGCTGACCAGCGACTCGCAGGCGCGGCATCAGGTCGTGAACGTGCCGAACGTCATCACGTTCGCGCGCGTGCTCTCGACGCCCTACCTCGCGTACCTCATCGTCGACGGGCAGCACGAGGCGGCCATCGGATGTGCGTGCAGGCGGCGTGGGTTAAAGTGATGGTGCCAGCCGGGAGCTCATCGACTGGTCTCCGTGCTCCAGTGCTGGCGGTCGCGGGCTTCTCCGACTGGCTGGACGGCTACATCGCGCGCACGTACAAGCAGGAGGTGCGTTTGCATGTTGCGAGCACATGGGACGGCCGATCACTCAGCTCACAGCTCGTTGTGACGCGACGACTGCCTGCGTCCAGTCGATCGTCGGGTCGTTCCTGGACCCGTTCGCCGACAAGCTCATGATCGGCGCGCTGTCGGTGAGCATGATGTGGTCGGGGCTGCTGCCGTGGCCGCTCGTGACGCTCATCTTCGGCCGCGACGTGCTGCTCGTGAGCGGCACGTTCTACCACCGGCTCAAGACCAAGGACGCCGACTCGGCGTTCTTCGACACGTCGGACAGCGGCGCGTTCGAGGTCAAGCCGTCGATGCTCAGCAAGGTGAACACGGCGCTGCAGTTCGCGCTCTTCGGCTTCACGCTCACGAACGCGGCGTGGCAGGTGCCGGTCGACCCGGCGCTCCAGGTGCTCTTGTACGTCGCAGCTTTCGAGCAGAGAGATGGAAGGTGGCGATAGTACTGACTGTTGTAATTCTTTGCTGCCGTGTGGCTTCCTCAGTGGCGTCGTTGGCGCGACGACGTTCGCGTCCGGATCTGAGTACCTTTACAGCTATGTGAACCAGACCGGTGCGTTCAAGCCGCTCCAGAAGGCAGCCAAGGCGGTGCTCAAGAAGAAGCCGTAGGCGGTACGCAGTCAGAGAGAGAGTTCGATAGGCGACGTTGAATACGGTTGGTACTGCGTAGTTCTCACTTCGCAGCGCTCACAGACTTGACTCCGGCGTCCTCTGAAGACAAGCGCGAGCAAAGGTGACTCCAAGAACACAGCGACACAGCAACTCAGTGGACACACTCGGTCAAGTGGTGTGGACGGCGCTGAGATGCTCTGAGGACGGTGACTAAGACGCTCCCCGTTTGGCGATGCCAGATCGGCGATGCAAGATCGTGGGCGATGGCCGATGGCGGAGCATATTTCGAACGCTTGGAGCGATCGAGTCGCCAGCGCTTGCGCTCTGACGACCACTTCTGCTTCCACCCCCGAGTACAAGATGCAGAGACGAAGCTCATCGTTCAAGGAGTACGTGAGCGACGCCTGGTGGCGCAGTCGCGTGCTCCTCGGTCTGTTCGCCGTGCTCCTCCACGCGCTCGCGTGCCTCTTCTACTCCGCGATGGTCAAGCTCCACGTCTACATCAAGCACCATCCCATCGCGCCGATCATGCTGAGCTTCACAGGCGCCGACTTGCCGCACTACTTCGACGCCGTCACCGCAGCATCCATCGCTCTCGCAGTGCTTCACGGTCTCGCGATCTTCGGTCCGTACTACTGGTGGTTCGTGCTGCGTCGCCGAAGCAACCGAGTGCACGCTGAAGCTTCGAGTCCGCCGAAGTCTGCGTCCCAAAGTGAGGCTTCTCGCCGCCGAACCTGCTGGCAGCGCCTCCTCAACAAGCTTGAGCGGCTCGACTGTGCACTCGAGAAGAAAACCGGAGCCGACTCGTACGAGATCTTGGTCTTCGTCGAGATCGGACTGCAGACGTACCAGGCGCACAGGATGAGCAGGCTGGTGTCCACTCACTGGATCAACCGCCTCATGGTGCTCGCGATCGTCGCGAACTGCTGGATCGTGCCGGCGTGAGCGTCGTGTTCCGGAAAAAGCCGCCGTCGGTTGTCAAGGTGGTCCACTTGGGCCTCGACGCGGTGATCGAGATCGTGTACGGCATGGGGGTCCCGCTCGCGATCTTCTACCCGTACTACCGCGATAGTTACCTCATCCTACATGACCCCTCGCACACCAGATTCTACGCTGACGCTTGGTACGTCCGAGCTGTCACTGACAACCAGCAGCTCTACGTGTCTTCGTGGCTCGACTTCGTGTCCAAGCTGTCGCCGGGCGTGAGCCTACTGCTCCGGTTGGTCGCGTTTCAAGCGCAGCGAACAGAGAACGAAGTACGGGCTCGCTCAATCGGGACTCTGTTTTCTGCCGCACCTGCCGATGCGAAGCTGCGGAAGAAGCGCTTCGTGATCGGAGCGATGGCGCTGTGGGGACTCGGTGTACTCGCTGCTCATGTTTCGGGAAGCGTTACCAACCTGACAGGAAGAGACCCAGGGTGTCTCGTGGAACCGATTCCGCTGGGAGCAACTCGCTACTCGTGCGCAGTGTTGGAGGTGAGCTGCACACAGAAGCGCATCACGGGGACGAAGAGCGAGATCGATGCGGCTCTCAGCAACGTGGATGCCCACATGTTGCAGGCGTTGATCTTCTCACACTGCGTGGCACTGGCGATCCCGCCGCGTCTCAAGGCGTTCCCGAGCCTCATACAGATCAAGATCTTCAACAGTTCAATCGCGGAATGGGGTGACGATGCCGCGCTGACAGCTCAAGATCACCCAAACTTCAAGGCGCTCTACATTGTGCTGACAAACATGAGCAGCATCCCCGACGGAGTTCTCGCCACCAACTCGCCACCGCCGCTCAACAACGTCAAGTTCTGCGGAACAAACCTGACCGGTATCCCGGACGACCTCTTCGACAAGTGGCGGGGCGTGAAGCTCTTCTTCCTCGAGCTCAGTCCCGGGATCACCGAGTTCCCACTCGCTCTCCGACACGCTGCCTCGCCATCGATCGTTTCATTGGCCGCGAACTCGATCACCGAGGTCCCGGACGACATCTTCGTCACACACAGCTACGAGGGTTTTCTCATGTCAGGGAACTCGCTCGAGCGTCTCCCAGAGGAAGTCGGTTCGGCTTCGACAACACTCCACATCATGCTGTCCTCTACGAAGATCGCGTCCGTACCCGTGTCGTGGCAGATGCCGCTGGACGCTTCATGGGGACTTCGAACCCTCTCCTGGTGATGAACACTCCGCTGTGCGCCAGTCTCAAGGAGATCCGAGCGCACACTCCGCCAACAGACTTCGGCACCACGCTGCCGTGGATCGTCTGCGAGAACATCCCAGATTTCTCGTCGTACAGCTACCCGTTGGAACAGGAGAAGCAGTGGCGCGCGCGCAACCGCGAGTGATCCTGGAGAGTTCTGTACTCGAAGATTATACAGGTGAACGCGACTGCATTCCTCTCTCGTTCGACGACTCGAAGGTCGGTACAATCAGCTCGTCGACACCGCAGTGAGTTCTACTGCAGACGAACCCTTTGCGTCACGCAATGGAAGTGCGGTTCATGCCCACCAAGAAGACTTCGCGGCAGATGTGTTCCCCGAGCTGACGCCCGTGCAGGTGAAACATCCGCACGAGAGCACCTAGGAGATCGTCAACCCTTCGTTCGTATGCGCCAGCCATCAAACTCTATGGCGCAGGCTGGTGCTCCTCCACTCGAGTCGACAAGGCCTGGGCTGCACGTGAGTCTGTGGAGCTGATGGTTGGCTGGCGGAGGTCTCTTGTGACGTTCCTGCCGCCAGTTCTCGCAGCAGCAGGTGTTGGGTGAGTTGATCATGGTGCTGCAGGTGACCAGAGTTCTGAAGTACGAATCATTTCCAGCATGAATTCGAGCTGCCGTTTCCCGCATACAATATTCAATACAAACGTCCTCTTGATTGATTTCCAAAACCACCCGATCTTCGTCACTCGCGAATCAGTCGCTGACACCCAAGCACCAGTCACTCGCTCCTCATGCGCTTCCCGCGCCTTGTCGGCCTCCTGCTGCTGGCGCTGGCGCCGCCGATCGCCGCGGTGCCGGACGCCAGCGCGCTGCTCGGCGCGCCGCTGCCGTTCGCGGCGCAGCCGCAGTCGTTCGCGCTCAGCGCGTCGCTCTTCGCGGCCGACGGCGACGCGCTGGCGGCCGCGCCGTTCCCCACGGGCGCCTTCTGGACCAACGCGGTGCTCGAGAGCGGCGAGTCTGTCGTGGCCACGCTGCCGTACGCGCTGCGCGTGCGCAGCGGCGGCCGCGTGCACGTGTCGCACCCGTTCCGCGTGGTGCTGCCGACCATCATCCAGAACGGCTTCCTCACGCAGCTCGTACTCTCGAGCAGCAGCGCCGACGGCGACGACGCGGCGCCGCTCACCCGCCAGGTGGCCGCGTTCGACGAGCTCAGCGCCACGCTGCGCTTCTCGCGCCGCCAGCAGGAGGAGTTCGCGCTGCGGCTCGTGCGCGGCTCGCCGTTCGTCACGGCCGAGTACGTCAACAGCCGCCCGGTGCTCGAGGGCTTCGAGGGCATCTCGATCCAGCGCGTCCGCAAGCTCGAGGACCAGATCTTCCGCTCGGGCGCGCCGGTCGACTTCGCCGTCTTCCTCGTGCTGCTCAACAACGGGCAGACATGGGGCGTGTACGCGTCCGACCCGGCGCTCGAGCTCGCGCTCGCAGACGGACGCGTCACGTCGGACGCGCCGTTCACGGGCACGCTGCGCGTGGCGCTGAGCCTCAACGCCGACGCGCTGCCGGTGCTGCTGGACGCCGCGCCGTTCTACCCGGTCGGCGGCGCGGTGGACTACGCGGTGGACACGGCGGCGAACGTCGCGCGCGTCCAGTTCAAGTGGGACACGCGCCGGTTCTCGGCCAACGGCAGCAGCAGCGTCGCCGTTGCCTCGGACGAGCTCCTGATGCTCGCGCTGCCGCACCACGTCGACATCCTGGCCGCGCGGGCGCCAAACGCGACGGTCAACCAGGTCGCCAGCGAGCTGCGCTACACGTCCATCAAGGGCATGATGACAGGCGTCTACGGCTCCGTGTGGCACCTGGTCGAGCCGCTGCCGGACGTGGCGTGGGACTTCGCGGCCGACGGGCTCTTCTCCGAGGACGCGAGCGCGCTGGACACCGCCAAGGCCATGCGCGACAAAGTGACCGCGCGCATCGTCGCCCAGCTCGCGGCCGACGCGGACGCGTACCCGACGCTCGCGGTGGACTCGTACAACTTCGGCAAGCAGATCGCGCGCGAGGCGCGGCTGCTGCTCATCGCCGCGCGCTTCCAGCAGCCGGCGCTCGTCGCTAAGGTGCTGCGCAAGATGAAGCGCGAGCTCGGCGCGTGGCTCGCAGGCTCGAACGCCGACTTTCTCGTGTTCGACCAGACGTTCGGCGGCGTCGTCACGCGCGACGGCCTCCGCGACAAGGACGCCGACTACGGCAACGGCCGCTACAACGACCACCACGTACGTCCGCTCTCCCTCTCTCTCTCCTCCGCTTGTTGACGGACACCGGCGCTGACGGACAATCTCCGCGCTCTGCAGTTCCACTACGGCTACTTCGTGTACGCGCTCGCGGCGGTGCGCAAGTTCGACCCGGCGTTCATCGCGTCGCACTCGCTCGCGTGCGCCATGCTACTGGGCGACATCGGCACGCCGGTGCTCCCGACGACGCCGTTCCTGGGGGACCTGCCCGCCCGGCAGCTCTTCCCCGTCGCGCGCCACAAGGAGTGGTTCGTCGGCCACTCGTACGCGAGCGGCCTCTTCTCCATGGAGGTCGGCAAGTCGCAGGAGAGCAGCAGCGAGTCCGTGAACGCCTACTACGCGCTCGCGCTCTTCTCGTCGCTCGACGCCGACGCGCACGAGCCGACGTCGTACCACCAGTACGCGCGCCTGCTGCTCGCGACCGAGATCCGCTCGACCAAGAAGTACTGGCACATGGCGCCCGACTCGGCCATCTACGAGCCGCTCTTCGCCCAGAACACGATGGTCGGCGTCGCCGGCGAGATGTCGGTCGTCTACAGCACCTGGTTCGGCGACAAGGCCGTGTACGTCCACGGCATCAACATGCTCCCGTTCACGCCCATCTCGACGCAGCTGCTCGACGACGCGTACGTCGCGCACGAGTACGCGCTGCTGCGCCAGGACTTCCAGGAGCTCGGCGCGCACGACATCTGGCGCTCCGTCGTCGTGTTGGACCATGCGATCGTGGACGCCGCCACGGCGTGGGACGAACTCGTGTCGTCCGTGGCCGCGTACGACACGTGGAACTCGGCGGCCAACTCCATGTACTGGATCGCGACGCGCCAGTCGTGGTTCGCGCAGAAGACCCAGAAGACGCTCGCCAAGCCCGACATGCACGCGGAAGACACGTGCTTCGGGTACCCGGCGTGCAGCTCGGCGGGGGCGAACGGCACGGCGCTCGGCTGCTGCGGGACGCTTCCTGGCTGCTGTCCGAGCGCGCTCGGGTGCTGTCCGAAGCGAAACGAGGCCGCCGTGCCGCTCAACGCGTGCTTCGGCGAGCACCGTTGCGCGGTTCTCGGCGTCGGCTGCTGCAACAGCCTCGACGGCTGCTGCGAGCCCGACCCGGTCACGGGGCTCGTGCTCGGCTGCTGCAAGAACCAGCACCCTGTGACGAAGAAGCCGCTTGCGACTCAGGCGCACCGCAACGAGTCGTCGACTGGCGTGTGTTTCGATCAGCCGCTGTGCGCGGCTGCCAAGCTCGACTGCTGCGCGAGTCCCACTGGCTGCTGCGCCAACGACGGACCCAAGCTCGACTGCTGCACGGCGCCACCGGCAGCTGCCGCCACGACGAAGCCGACGAACGACACGACGGACGCCGCTGCCACCTGCCACCGCCAGCCCAAGTGCGCGGCTGCGAAGCTCGACTGCTGCGGAGACCCCAAGGGCTGCTGCCAGCCGGACTCAGTCAGCGGCGCGAAGCTGCTGTGCTGCGAAGACGACTCCACTCCCGAGCCGACAACCACTCCGCTAGCGACGAGTGTGCCGGACTACGTTCGCTCGTGCCACGGCGAGCTCGCGTGCTTGACCGGCGGGGAGAACGGGACGGCGCTGAACTGCTGCTTCACGGAGAAGGGATGCTGTCCGGGGCTGCTGTGCTGCTCGGCGCCGAGCGACGACGGAGACGGAGACGTGGTGCGCACGAAGTCCGGCTCGGGCGACAGCAGCGAGGCGTCGTCGACCGTGAGCCTCGTGTTCGCGATCGTCCTCGGCGTGTTCCTGGTCGGGGCGATCGCCTTCTGCCTCGCCATGTGCTACCGCCGCCGCCACTACGCGCCGATCGACCACGACCTCCGCGCCTGGTACTGCGCCGCGATGGTCGTCATCGTCATGGGCTTCTTCATCTTCCTGGTCTACGCTGCGTGAGCCCTTGCGTCTCCCTCCACCTTCTGCGACGCTCGCGAGCCAGCACACAAGCGCTTCTCCCACCCACCGACGCTCGCCACCTCTTCGTCTCTTCTTCCGCCTACCCAATGCTAACGCGAATGATCTTGTAGCGCGCCACGAACAGAGCGTCGCGTACACTTCTTCCCACGCGATCCACGCGCTCGGCCGCTGTCCTCTTCGCGCCGTTAGAATCTCGCGGTGCTGCCGACGAGCGGCCGAAGACTCGTCACCCGCTTGCACTTCGTCTTCTTCCTCCTCCCACTCGCGCACCGCGAACACCAGCGCGTAGTGGTTCTTCAGGTGGTAGATGAGCACCGAGCGGTCGCTCTCAACCTTCGCCCACACCGACCGCCACGCAGCTGCGCGCTGCGTCGCCGAATCCTCCGACGAGATCGGTAGCGCAACGCTGCGACGCGGAACCGACGAGTCTGACGCGTGAGTCGCCAGCCCCATGAACAGCGACGCAACGAGCTCCCCGCCTCCCAGTCGCGTCCTGTCGCTCTCGCTCGCGTTAATCGTCTCGATGGCGCGCAGGATCGCCTCGTTGCCGCATATCGCAGTGCTGGGCCTCTCGACGCGCTCCAACTTCGCGAGCCCGTCCACCAGGTGCAGGTACTCGCCCACGGCGTCCAGCAACTCGTCAGCAGAGCTGCGCTTCGACTGGAGCTCGATCTCGACCACGACGCTCGTTCTGCACGGCACCTCACGCGCGTTCTCGCTGACGCCTGCAAGCGCCTCGTGCTCTGCGCTCTCCCGAGTCAGCAGCGCTCTGCAGAGGAGTGGAAACATCGCCGGACGTTCGCTCACAACGGACTTTGCGGTCTCGAGGAGAAGCTTGCGAGGGATCTTCTTCCTCCCCTGCACGAGTTGGAAGAAGTCCCGCAGCCGTTGGTCAGCGACCGCGCGGTTACGAATCCGACTTCGTTCCACGCACCCCGAGCTTGTACTCGTCCGTGGCTGCGAGTGCGCGTTTCACTGCGTCGTCGAGGCTGTCGATCTCGCGACTGCAGTCGCCGCCCGATCGGAGCTGCAGCTGGCGCTTCTGGCTCGCGATGCGCTCGCGCGTCATCGCCTTGTAGAACGTCATCACTTGCGCGCACGTCCAGGGATCGGAGCGGTCGAGTGCGAGCGCGTTCAAAGCCCCAGCTGCCGAGACGCCCAGCGGCTCTCAGCGTCAGACGGACGATCCCGATCACGAGTGGAGCTGCTCCATCTTCTTACCGACATTGGCGGCGGCGTAGCACGGAGACGGCTGGTGCACCCACGAGCGCAGGAGCTTCGTCGAGAAGGCGAGACGAGTGACCTTGTGGCTCTGCATTGTCTCTCCGCCATCCTGCGACCCGTGCACGCGGAAGAGCAGCTCCTCCTGGTCCTCGTCGATCGTCTCAGGAAGCGCATCGACATCGTCGTTTTCCTCGCGCTCGGCTGACTCGCTGCTCATCACGCGCGCTGGAGCTCCGAACTCCGGCGTACGGTTCTATGATTGGCTGCAGGAAGACGCGCGGGATTCGTGTGACTCGTCGTCGCGTGCTGTCCACCCATCCGCTCGTCTCGACTCGACTCGAGCTCGACAACTCGGGTCTGCGGGTCTGCAGGGTCTGCGGGTCGGCGCCGTCCGGACGCGCCAACAAACAGCACGACACGCACGCAACGCCACGCTCTGTTCTCCCTCGCGCGCGCGCCTCGCCACCGCACGCCCGACACCGCCAGCTGCGTCTCCGTTCCTCAGGATCTCTCTTCATTATCTCAATGCTCCTCTCCTCTCCTGCTCAGGAACCTCGGCCGCCCGGTCGCAAACCGCTGCTGTCTGCTGTCTGCTGCTCTCCGTTGACCCCATCACCATCACTCTCTCGCCTCCGGATCCCAGCGCTTGTCTCTTGAGCGTCTCGTGCGCTTGAGCAGCCAACTGGAGAGAGGGGGAAATGGGAAGAGCAGGGGAACGACGAACTGCGTCTCCGCCCGCTCAGTCGCGACGCGGCGGCGAGCGGCTGCGGTGGCGACTGCGGCTGCGCTCGCGTCCGCTGCTGCGGTGGTCGCGGCGCGGGGAGCGCGAGCGCGAGTGGCGGCGCGAGCGCTCGTGGCGCGCGGGGCTGCGGCTGCGGCGGTAGTCGTCGCGGCGCTCGCGGCTGCTGCCGCCGCCTCCGTAGCGGTCGTCGCCGCCTCCGCGGCGGTCGTCGAAGCCGCCACCGCCACCGCCACGACGGTCGTCGTAGCCACCGCCACCGCCGCCGCGACGGTCGTCGTAGCCGCGCTCCTCGAAGCCGCCGCCGCGCTCGTCGCGCTCGTCGCCGGCCCGCGAGTAGAACTCGCGCGGGTTGTCCGGGCGGCGCTGCTTGGCGAACTGCACGCGCAGGTCGCGGCCCTGGAAGTCCTTGCCCTCCATGCCCTCGATCGCGTCCTCGGCGTCGCGCTTCTGCATGAAGCGCACGAACGCGAAGCCGCGCGACTCGTTCGTGCCGCGCGCGCGCGGGATGTACACGTCGCCGATCTCGCCGAACCTGCCGAGGAAAGCGGAAGAGCGGGCGTGTGAGTCACCCTCTCTATCTCACATATGCGACTTGTTACGACTACGTACTTGGAGAAGACCTCGCGCAGCTCGTCGCTCCTGCGTGCATGAGAGGGGGGAATGGGAATAAGAACCGGTGAGGACGGACGCGCGCGTAGCAGCGATAGAGAGGGAGACGCACCCGATGTCGAAGGGGACGTTGTCCACCTTGAGCGTAAACATGTTGTCGACGTTGGGCGGCGACATCTTCCGGCGCTTGCGGCTGCTGTTGCTTCTGGCGGCGGGCGGGCGGATTCGCGACTGGCGGCGGTGGTTTTGAGCGCGGAAAGGGAAAAAAGATCAGTTTGTATTGAACAAGGAAATTCGAATTTTATATAATAAATTGTATAGTGAGAAGAGAATACGTCGGGACGTGGCGCCGACGCATCAGAACGCGGCAACCCCCAGCGTGCAGGTGTGCACCAAGGCACCGTTGATGCATGCAGCTATTGAGATATGAATAAGCTCGAGAGCAGAGCGCACGCGAGAGAAACGAAGGACATACTGCCACGCATGATACTTTGATACTTTGATACAAAATATAAAAATGATCCGATTCATCCTTTACAAATGCTCTATATTTAATCACCAAGAAACACAGATCCGATCCAACTCAGAGATCTACTTCCCAAGCTTCCATTCCTCCAGTTCCTCCCGCGGGTCCTCCGTTCTCCCGCGCGCCTCTGGAAGCCGCCGCGCGCCGCGCGACCTGCAAAGTCGCCTCCATGCTCGTCGACGCCTCCGCCGCCACGGCCGCTTCGACGCTCGCGGCCGCGCTGCTCGCGCTTCTCGTGCTGCGAAACCTGTCGAAGCCGCCGCGTTTCGCGTACGCGCGACCGGCGTCGACGCTCCCGCTCGTCGGCAACACGCTCGACATGGTCGGCGCCAAGAGCGGCCGGCTGCTCGAGTGGTTCGCGCAGCAGTGCGAGGAGCTCGACGGGCCGTGGGAGCTCGCGCTCGGGCTCGGGGGCAGCCCCGTGGTCGTGGTCTCGAGCCCGGAGCTCTTCGAGGACGTGCTCAAGACGCAGTTCGGCACGTTCGTGCGCGGCTCCGAGGCGGCGATCATCCACGACCTCTTCGGCAGGGGAATTCTGGCGTCCGACGGCGACGCCTGGTCCTTCCACCGCAAGACCGCGAGCAACCTCTTCACGCACCAGATGATCCGCGACGTCATGTACGCGGCCGTGCGCGACAAGAGCGAGCGGCTCGCGGCGGCGCTCGAGGCCTACGAGGCGCGCGGCGAGCCGACGAGCTTCAAGCGCGTCATCACGCACTTCACGACCGACGTGTTCGGCAAGATCGGCTTCGGCGTCGACCTCAACTGCCTCGAGAGCGGGCTGAGCGACGGGAAGGGGAACGAGTTCGTCGACGCCTTCGCCGCGGCCACAGGGCACCTCTGGCTGCGGTACCGCCTCCCGCATTGGCTCTGGGGCCTCCTGCGCGCGCTCAACGCCGGCTACGAGCGCGAGCTCGAGCGGAGCCTGCGCGTGATCAACGACTTCATCTTTCGGATCATCAACGAGTCGATCGCGGCGAAGAAGCAGCGGACCGAGTCGGCGGACGCCAAGCCCCCGAAGGACCTCACCTCGCTCTTCCTGCGCCGCAACGTGGCGGGCGGCGGTAACGCGCCGGCGGCCGCGTTCTTCGACTCGGAGTCGCACCTCATCCGCGACACGGTCGTCAACTTCATCTTCGCCGGCAAGGACACGACGTCGCACTCGATGTCGTTCTTCGTCGTCATGATGAACCGGTACCCGCGCGTGCTCGCCAAGATCCGCGACGAGCTCCGAGCCAAAGTCCCGGCGCTCGCGAGCGGACGGGTCTCGGTGCCGTCGATGGACGACCTGCCGCAGCTCACGTACCTCGAGGCGGCGATCCGCGAGAACCTCCGGCTGAACCCGGTGCTGCCGTTCGGCGCTCGCGAGGCAAACGCCGACACCGTGCTGAGCGACGGCACACCGATCGCCAAGGGCACACGCGTCGTCCTCGCGCTCAACGCGGGCAACCGGTCGAAGGCGACGTGGGGCGACGACGCCGACGGGTTCAAGCCCGAGCGCTGGCTCGACGCTGACACCGGCAAGCTCGTGACGGTGTCGCCGTTCAAGTTCTCGTCGTTCTTCGCGGGTCCGCGCCAGTGCATCGGCATGAAGTTCGCGCTGATGGAGATGAAGTGCGCGCTCGCGGTGCTGCTGAGCCGCTACGACCTCAAGACTGTCGAGGACCCGTGGACGATCACGTACGACATCGCGATGACGATGGCCGTGAAGGGCTCGCTGATGGTTCGCGTCTCCTCCATCAGCAGTCCGAGCGCCTGAGCGCCGCCGCCCACGTCCCACGCTCCATGCACTCGTTGTCCCCGTCCGTCAATGCCACGCAGATCAAGCAGAGCTCCTGTCTTCCCAGCTACACAGAGTTCACACTGCCTAGGCGGACGGCGCCGGCCGCTTGCACGCCGCCACGGTCGCCAGCAGCGGGCCCTTGACCATCATGGTCAGCGCCGCCTCGTACGTGATCGTCCACGGGTCCTCGACGGTCTTGAGGTCGTAGCGGCTCAGCAGCACCGCGAGCGCGCACTTCATCTCGAGCAGCGCGAACTTCATGCCGATGCACTGGCGCGGCCCAGAGAGGAAGGACGAGAACTTGAACGGCGACACCGTCACGAGCCTGCCGGTCTCGGCGTCGAGCCAGCGCTCGGGCCGGAACTCGCTCGCGTCGGGGCCCCAGACCGCCTTGTTGCGCGCGAGCGCGTAGTTGACGATCGCGACGCGCATGCCCTTGGGCACCGGCGTGCCGTCGCGCAGCACGGTGTCCTTGGTGGCCTTGCGCGCGATCAGCGGCGCCGCCGGGTTGAGCCGCACGTTCTCGCGGATCGCCGCCTCGAGGTACGTGAGCTGCGGGAGCTCGTCGAGCGTCGGCGGCGCGACGTCGCCGTCGGCGTCGCAGGCGGCGAGCCGCGGGAGCTTCTCGCGGAGCTCCGCGCGGATCTTGGCGAGCACGGCGGGGTGGCGGTTCATCATGACGACGAAGAACGCGAGGCTCTGAGACGTCGTGGCCTTGCCGGCGAAGATGTAGTTGACGACCGTGTCGCGCAGCATCGTCATCTCGGACTCGAACGCCGCCGAGTTGGACCGCAGGTCGGCGTTCACGCGGGCGTCGAGGAAGAGCGAGATGAGGTCCTTCGGCGCCGCCGGGTCGTTCACGGCCGCGGTCTTGTTGGCGATCGACTCGGCGATCACGCGGCGCACGAACGCGTTCACGACCGCGAGGTTCGGCTTCACGTCCGTCTCGAGCCCGATGTTGAGCGCGCGCTGCGTGCGCCACATCCACCCGGGCTGCACGAACCGCTGCGCCATCGTGAGCGAGCAGCTCGTGAACGCCTCGGCGAACGCGTCGCGCGGCTCGCCCGAGATCTCGGCGTCCATGAAGCGGAAGTCGACGCCGAACGCGATCTGGGCGAACACGTCGCTCGTGAAGTGCGCGAAGGCGTCCTTGACGCTCGCGGGCGCCCCGCGCGCCTCGTACGCGGCGAAGACGCGCAGGAGCGTCGCGCACTTGGCGCGCACGGCCGCGTACATGACGTCGCGCGTCATCTGGTGCGAGAAGAAGTTGCTCGCGGTCTTGCGGTGGAAGTACCAGGCGTCGCCGTCGGACGCGAAGATGCCGTTGCCGAGGAGCTCGGAGAAGTGCGCGAGGTCGAACTCGCCCTTGGGGAAGGTCGCGAACTGCGTCTTGAGCACGTCCTCGAAGAGCTCGGGCGTCGAGAGCACGAGCGTCGGCGGCGCGCCCGTGCCGAGCGAGAAGAGCCACGGCCGCTGCAGGAGCTCGCTCTGCTCCGTGAACCAGTCGTAGATCCGGTAGCCGTGGTAGATCGTGACGTCGAGCAGGTTGTGGATGACCGGGAGCGTCGACGCCGGCCGGAGGTACGCGAAGCCCCCGGTCTTCGCGCGCAGCCCCACGAGGCTCCAGACGACGAGCACGCTCGCGGCCGCGGCGCCGACCTCGAGCAGGAACGCCGAGCTCTCGAGCGAGAGGAGCGCGGGCGGCTGAGCGTACAGCGCTGACATCGAGGCGGCGGTGGCTGCTGTGTGCTGCAGTGAACTGGAGAGCGCGAGATGAGGAATGAGGGCGAGCGTAGACAACGAGGGCGATGGCCAAGAGAGACTTGTTCGCCTTGGGCCTCTGGCCGTGCAATGCGCGACGCGAAGGCTGCTCGTGGGCTGGTGCACATCTCGGTCCGACCGCTTGATGACCCAGGATCAGAGCGAGTGGGACCGCCGATCGCAGACTGCGATGTCAGCGCAATCCGCGGGCGATCCTCCGGCCGTGACACACTGACAAGAAGCTCGAGAGTCTCTCACACGGAGCAGGGGAGCTCGCTAGCATCGCGAGGGGCTCATACGAGTTCGCGCTGACTGTGTGATCACTTAGATGGATGACGTCGCGCCACCGTCTCGCAGCGGTGTGACGTTCACCAGAAGCGGCCCCTTCACACCACTCGCCAGAGCCACCTCGTACGTCAGCTTCCACGGGTCCTCGACCGTCTTGAAGTCGAACTTGCTCAGCAACACGGCCACGTTCATCTTCATC
>JAASGM010000588.1:0-16230 GCA_023334215.1 Globisporangium cystogenes | reverse complement strand
GATACGCGATGGTACGTTCGACGTGCTCGGCCTTCTCTGGGCTGCACATGAGCTTCCCGGTCTGCTTTCGGAGAACGATCCCGTTGCATTCCGTCATCTGCTGGATCCAACGTGGTTGGATCTTGTCGACGATCAGTCTGCCGTCGCGGGGGTCCACCGAGTCGCAATGGTACAGCCCGTTGCCGGTATCGAGCGTGCTCTTGGCCAGAAGAAGTAACAGCGCGGGCGAGAACTTGACGTCTGCTGCTCGTAGCCGCTGGAATTCGACGACCGTCTCAGTGCACACGGCTTGAACCCACTGTGCTCGTGGTCTTCCTCGTCCCGGAAGCGCTTTCGCCAGCGCCTTCTTCCGTGTGAAGTCCTGGACGTGCGAGAATGAAGTCACTTGAGACGGGTCGAGAAGGCACGTTTCTCGGGCGTTCCGCCAGCGGGTCCCCTTGGCATGGTTCGCGTTGTAGGTCCCGCGAAAGTGCTCGGGGAACTGCGTGATTGCTCGAATAACAAGGCCAGCCCGGCCGTTGATCTGTTCGTCAGAGACCATCCACTTCACCACCTTGATTCGTGCTTGCAAGGTGGACACCTGCTGGAGTGCGCAAGACGAGGACTGAGCGCTTGAGGCTTGTGTACGTGGTGCTTCTGCCGCCGATTCAACTTGGACGTCTTCGACTGACGGAGATGCGATCTCACGTTGCCGAGCAAGAGAAGCGATGATCGGTGACGGGGAGAACAGGTCCATTGCAGTCGGAATGAACAATGAGTGACCTGGCGCACTCAAAATCGCGCGACTGCGAGGCGATGGCTCGATGTCGAGCGATTCGGAGGATACCCGATCTTGGTATGCTTAGTTGATTGAGCTCACTCGCATCCGCTGCTCAAAATCGCGCGACTGCGAGGCGATGGCGGGAGGACATTGCTTCATGGATCATGAATGTCGAAAATTGACGAAATCCGGGGGTTGGAAATACCATAATTAATGTGTTGAACACTATATATGTTTATACAGTAAATATCCATCTACACTATTTACTATGAACAGTGTACCTACAGAACATCTTGTATCGTTGATACTCGTGGAAATCTGACATTGTAACAAAAGGTACCAATTGTTACAATTCCTCTCGAATCGAAGGGGCACCGGACTCGTCATCGGAGCTCGCGATGGCGCTCAACAATCGCAGCGAGGCGGCGCCGGAGCGCTCGGCGCCCGCGTCCCCTCTCGACAGCTGCGCGTGGGGCGTCTTCAGCTTCGGGCAGGTGCGGCGGGTAGCGACGCTGGACGCAGCTCCGGCGTTGCGATCGAATATGCGCTCACTTTATCCGCCTCGCGTGCGTCATCAGAACGCGTACGGGGAGCTGGGGCTGGGCAACGCCGCCGACCGCAACGTTCCCGTGCGCGTGGACTTTTGCAACGACAAGCGTGTCACGGACGTGGCGTGCGGCAACGAGCAGACGGTGCTGCTCTGCGGTGAGAGCGTCGCTGTCCGTCGTCGGGTGTCGTCTGTGGCTGGGAAGCTCACCGTGTCGGTGCTGCGTGCTGCATGCTGCTCTTGACGATGCATTCAGAGAGCGGAGACGTGTTCGCGTGCGGATACAACGACAGGTGCGCGGGTTCTGCTCGTGTTGGCGCGGACGCAACTCGCTCTGAGTCGTCGCTTCCGGCAGCGGCCAGTGCGGCACGGGCACGACGGAGCGCGTCTCGGAGCTGCAGCTCGTGCCTGCGCTCTCGGGCAAAAACCTCACCGCCGTGTTCTCGGGCAACGGCTCCGAGCACCTCGCCGCGGTCACAGGTCGGTCGGGACCTGCGGCTGATGGTGGGCGGCGGCAGTCGGAGTGTCTAACTGCACACTTCGCTCGGACGTGTACGCTCGGAAGCGTCTGGGTCGCTGCTCACGGTCGGGTTCAACGGGCGCGGGCAGCTTGGGGTCGGGAGCACGCTGTCGACCGCGCATCCTACAGCGGTGCTGCGGCTCGCGGCGAAGCAAGTGGTGGAGGTGGCGTGCAGCTACTTCCACACCGCTGTCGTCACGTCCGACGGTGAGCTCTACACGTGCGGCCGGAACGACTTTGGTCAGCTCGGGACGGACGACGGAAGCGACGGCGACGGTGCTGGAGACAAGCACCTCCCGCACCCCGTGAGCTACTCGTTCCGGCACCCTGTGCTCACAGTCGCGTGCGGCCAGCACCACACGCTCGCCTCGCTGCGTACGTGCTCGCGGACGCGTGTTCGCTCAGTGTCTTCTCCATCGAGCAAGATCCATCGGTCTGATATATGCTTCCGTTGCGCTCCAGGCGGCGGCGGACTCATCGCGTTCGGCAAGAACGACTACGGACAGCTCGGGGTCGCGAGTGTGCTCGAGACTGCGTTCACGCCGGCACGGGTCGTCGGGAGCGCGCTTGAGAGCGCCTTGGTCACGAAACTCGCGTGCGGCTACTACCACTCGGTCGCAGTCACGGAAGACGGAGCCGTGTACACGTTTGGCCGCAACGACTACGGGCAACTCGGGCTCGGACACACCAAGCACACACCTCGACCCACTGTACGTGCTCGAGTCCCCGCCGGTTGTGCTGACGGCACTGACGCAGCGCCATCGTCTGAACAACCACCTGCAGCTCGTGAGCGCACTCGCGCGCGTTCGCATCGTCCAGGTTGCGTGCGGCTGCTACCACACGCTGACGCTGTCGGACGACGGCAAGGTGCACCCGTTCGGACGCAACAACCACGGGCAGCTCGGGCTCGAGACAGCGCTCGACTGCCTCAGCCCGCAGATCATCCCGTCCCTGCGAGACAAGTTCGTGCGGAAGGTGGCGGCCGGGTTCTACCACTCGATCTGCCTCGTGGGCGGCGACGCTGCCAGCGGCGGCCGGCTGCACGGCCGATCGGACGGGCGAAACCGGAGCACGCTGAGCTCCGATCTGCACAGGATGCTCAACAACCCGTCGCGCAGCGACGTGACGTTCGTGCTGGAGGGCGACCGCGAGTTCTACGCGCACTGCTGTGTGATCATGGCGCGCTGCGAACCACTCGAGAAGATGCTCGACGGCCGCATGAAGGAGGGGTCCCTCGCGCGCATTCCGATCCCCGACTACTCGGTGCGCTTCCTTTCGTCCAGCGTGCTTCGTTGGCTCTGGTGGATGATGAGAAGCGTGTCTGACTGTCGCGCCTTCTGCTGCAGTTCGACGTGTTCGCGGCGCTCATGGAGTTCCTGTACACGGACCACGTAGCTGCGCTCGCTTCTCCGAGCGTCGACGCAGGTGGGGGAAGTGGCATTACGCGCGTGTCGACCGCAGCCGCTTCGTTGCGTCGACCAGCTTGCAAGTGCGCGGACTGATCGACTGACGCGGTGCTGCGTCTGCAGAGTTCCTGCTGGAGCTGCTGGCATTGGCGGACCAGTATCTCGTGACGAGCCTCTGCAGGTGCGGAGTGCGGAGTGGTGGAGAGCAGAGTCAGCAGCAAGCCGCTCACCTCGTGTGCGCTCGTCACCCGTCTGTCCACCAGCTTGTGCGAGAGCACGATCCTCAAGATCCTGTCGGTGCAGAACGCGCCGCTGCTGCTGCAGACCGCGCACTTCCGCGACGCCTTCGCGCTCAAGAAGCGCTGTCTGAGCTTCATCCTCGACCGCTTCGGCGAGGTCATCGCGACGGAGGTGCGCTGCTCGACCGCTGCAGCGTCGTGTCGTGCGTGCTGTGCCGGCGCTTCCCGAGACTGACTGCTCGCGTCGCCTGCACAGACGTTCGTGAACCTGCCGCCGCAGCTCCTGCAAGAAGTGCTCTTCATGGCGTCTCGACACGGCGTGGTGATCCCCAACCAGAACGCATAGCGCACCACCAATGGTGTTGAAGGCGGCTGTTGCGTCCATTCGAGCGTCGACATCGCGCCTTACTACGAAGTAGCTCAGCTCATCTCGGAGAGCATCGCCACGGGGGTCTCTAAATACTGCTTCCACTGGTTCGAGAACCGCGCCATCGTGGCGCCGTCGATCACGCGGTGGTCGCCGCTCCACGACACGTTCATGAGGCGCGCCGGAACGACGCTGCCGTCGTCCGCGAAGCGCGGCAGCGTCTGGATCTTGCCGATCGCGCCGATCGCCACCTGCGGCACCATGATCACGGGACCCATGTACGTGCCGCCGATGCTGCCGATGTTCGAGATGCTGTGTGCGGGAAGCAAGCAAGCGGCAGGAGCAGTCAGCACCTCACCCGTTACGGAGTGGTTCACACGAACGCACACATACCTAAAGGTGCCGCCGCTCAGGTCGGCCACGCCGAGCTTGCCAGCCGACGCGAGCTGCTGGAGACGGTTGAGCTCCTCGGCGATCTCGAGGATGCTCTTGCTCTGCACGTCCTTGACGTTCGGCACGATGAGTCCCGTCGGAGTGTCCATCGCCACTGAAATGTTGTGCGACGCGAGGTACGTGACACTCGTCGCGTCCGCGCTCACGGTCGCGTTCAGGTTCGGGTACTGACGGAGCGCGAGCGACGCCGCCTTGATGACGAACGGCATGAACGAGAGCTTGACGCCGCGCTGCTCCGCGAGCGGCTTGAGCTCCTGCCGCAGCTTGTAGAGCGCGTCCACCTGCACCTCGTCGGCGTAGCCGAAGTGCGGGATCTGCAGCGCCGCCGTCATGGACTTGACCATCATCTTTTGCACGGCTGCGACCGAAGCAGAGAGCGTCAGTGGCGGTGCTCAGTGAAGCAGCAGCAGCATCGGAGTCCAAGCGTAACGTACGCGTGAGGGTGACGACCATGTCTTCCTCGAGGTACGACGCGTTCGCCTGCGCCGCGCCGCGCGCCGCGACCGCAGCCTTCGGAGACGTCGTCGGCAGCTGCACCAGCTCGATCTTGGGCTGCGACGCGAGCATGCGGATGTGCTCGAGCAGGTCCTCCTTGAGCAGCCGGCCGTCCGGACCCGAGCCGATGACCTCGAGCAGGTCGATGTCGTGCTCCTTCGCGAGGCGGCGCACCGACGGAGACGTCAGCACGCGCTCGTCCGCGTCGCGCGGCTGGCGGGAGGCCGCTCGGCGAGCCGGCGGCGCCACAGCCTCGACCGCCACCTGCACGGCAACAGGCGCCGCCGCCGCCGCCTTCGGAGCCACCGCGACGGGCGTGGGAGCCGCGCGCCGCGCGAGCGTCGGAGTCGGCGCCGCAGGTTTACTCGGCGCGGCCGCCTGGAACGCCGCCGCCGTGGCGTCGTCCACCTCGATGTCGATGAGCGTCGTGCCGACCTTGGCCATCTCGCCCACCTTGTAGTGCACCTTCTTGACGACGCCGTCGTAGCGGCTCGTGATCTCCACCGTCGCCTGGGTTTGACGGACGTGACATGCGCGTGTTAGTTAGTACACCAGCAGCTGCAGCAAGATAGAAGAGATGACGCACCTTGTCGCTCTGCACCTCGCAGACGTTCTGGAACTGCTTGATGGCGTCGCCCTCCTTGACGAACCACTGGAGCATCTCGACCTCGGCGATGCCCTCGCCGATGTCGGCGAGCTTGAAGGGGATCTCGGGCAGCCAGGCGGCGGCGCTGCGGTGGAAGCCGCGCGCCAGCGGTTGGCAGCGGCGCGTCGGCAGCGGCAGGCGGCGCGAGAGCAGCAGCAGCTTCATGGAGGCAGAAGGAGGAAGAAGAGCTGGTGGTGAACGGGCAGGTGCGGCGCGCGGCGGAGATGGCAGAATGAGGAGCTGCTTGCAGCGATCCGAAGTGTCGTTTAGCGGTTCAGGGCACTCGTGAGGCCACCGACTGCCGCCTGCTGCCACCGACTGACGCCTGCTGCCACCGACTGCCACTCTCGACCAAACACTCGATCGGAAGTAGCACTTTATATTTATGTAATATAAATATATGTAAAGACTATTTTTGCTCTTTTATAGTAGTTGTCTGGTGCGTTCAGATCTGAGTCGGAGGCGCACAAAAGACCGGTACAAATACTGTGTTTTCCAAATTTCTTCACTATCACATCCTGCGCTTGCAATTTGATCTTCAACGAGGAGGTCGTCGATCCATCTCATTCCCTCCCTCCTCCCTTCGAAGCCAAGCTGCTGCCATGGCCCCGCATGCCGCCACCGCCGCCGCCGAGCCCGCGCCGGACGCGCTCTTCCTCGGACTCGACTGCTCCACGCAGAGCATGTCGGCGGTCGTCACGGACGCGCGCGGCGCGCTCGTGCACGAGTGCTCGCTGCGCTTCGACGACGCCTTCCCGGCGTACGGCACCACGAACGGCGTGCTGCGCCTCCGCGACGCCGCCGGCCGCGAGGTCGTCGAGATCCCCTCGCTGCTCTTCGTCGACGCGCTCGACGCGATCTTCGCGGAGCTCGCGGCGAGCAACGCCGTCGACCTCGCGCGCGTCGCCTGCGTCAGCGGCAGCGCGCAGCAGCACGCGTCCGTGTACTGGTCGAGCGGGTTCTCGCTCCGCGACTGCTTGGGCGCTGCGTCCCCGGCGACACCGCTCGTCGATGTGCTAAAAAGCGGGAGCAAGAAGCCGTTCTACTATGAGAACGGGCCGAGCTGGATGGACAGCTCGACGACTCAGTTCTGCGAGGCACTCGAGACCGCGGTCGGCGGCTACCAGAACCTGTCGGCGATCAGCGGTTCGCGCGCCTACGAACGCTTCACGGGCAACCAGATCGCGAAGCGCCTGCACGACGACCCGGCGTTCCTGGACAACGTCGGCCGCATCGCGCTCGTGTCCTCGATGCTCACGTCGCTGCTGTGCGGAGAGTACACTTCGATCGACGAGAGCGACGGGTCGGGGATGAACCTGATGGACGTGCGCGCGCGCAAGTGGTCGAAACAGCTCGTGGAAGCGACAGCGGCGCAGAGCACCGTTGCGGACTCCACGGCGGCGAAGCGTCTCGAGACTGCGCTCGGCGAAGAGATCGCAGCGCCGTACCTCACGATCGGCGGGCTGCACCCGTACTTCCAGAGGAAGTTTGGCTTCTCGTCGCGCTGTGCGGTCGTGCCGTTCTCGGGCGACAACCCGTGTACGCTTGCTGGTATCGGGCTTGGGAAGCCCGGTGACGTTGGCGTCTCGCTCGGCACCTCGAGCACGCTCATGACCGTCGTGCCTACCGAGGACGCGTGTTTGGACAAAGAGTGGGGGCACTTCTTCAGCAACCCCGTCGACCCGAAGAGCTTGATGGTAAGAGCAGAGAACGCCACTGTGGCTGTGCTTGCGCTGGTGTTGCGGACGACGGTCGTTGTTGGCTGACGCATGGCGTTGTCAGGCAATGATCTGCTTCAAGAACGGATCGCTCACGCGCCAGGTGCGTCCCGTGCGACGCAGACTCGAATGCTGCTGATCTGACGTGGCGCTTGCGCGATGTCCCACCGCACCAACAGGATATCCGAGACCGGTACGCGGAGGGCTCGTGGGACGAGTTCAACGCCATCCTCTCGTCCACTCCGGCTGGGAACGGTGGTCGCTACGCCTTCTACTTTAGCGACCCGGAGATCATGCCGCCTACCGAACGCGCCGGCGAGATCGCGTTCGGTGCCAGTGGCGAGCGCATCGAAGCGAGTTCGGTGCAGCCCGGGACCGCAGTGCGCGGCGTGGTGGAGTCGCAGTTCCTGATGATGCGCATCCACGCGGAAGGGCTTGGTGTGAAGAAGCCGGAGCGGCTGATCGTGGTCGGTGGCGCGTCCGCGAACGCGGCGCTGCTGCAGGTGCTCGCGGACGTGTTCGACGCGCCTGTGGTGCGTCTCGCGAGCCTGACGACGAACTCGGCGGCGCTCGGCGGAGCGTTGCGCGCGCAGCACGGACTGCTGGGCGGCAGCGCGGCGACTGGGCAGTTCGTGCCGTTTCCGCACAGCGCGAGCTTCGAGTTCGCGCCCGCCGCGAGCCCCGACCCGGTGGCAGCCAAGCTGTACACACAGGCGCTGCCAGCGTTCGCGAGCGCGATGGCGCAGGCGGCGGCGGCCTTGAGTTGAGTTCTGTCGATTGGGGTTAATCTTGTGGTGTGTGGACCACACGAAGTTGAAGTTGCTTTCTAAAATTAGGGATATGATATTGAACTTCCTCGTTTTGTCAATCAGTCGTCACGTAACGAAAACAGTAAAGCTTGCGCACAACACGAGACAGAGTATTCATCCAGAACGTTGCTTCATCTGTGCACCATGTAGACACAGCTAGAGCAGCAAATCAAGGCTTCAATTGAGCTGGTGATGTTACAAAATCCCAAACAAAACGTTAAATGAGCATTCGTTTTGTGTAGTATAAATCACCTATTCTCCTATTCTTGCGGTCCGTCCAAACACCAGGTTTGATTTCACACACTACCACCACAAAACCTCAAAAAAACCGCCACCGACTGGACAGCGATTGTAAAATAGTATCGCTTCAAGCAGGCAGGCGAAGACGACACTGGTTGCCGTTCGCGCTCGCTCGCTCACCTGCCCGCGCAACGAGACGTGCTCGCTCACTCTCGCATTCTCCGCCTCGGACCGCGCAGGCAGCAGCCAGCAGACGCCCACGCTTCCGCCCCTCCGCCAGACACATCAGCAGCATGAGCGCCGCCGCCTTCCGCTCCCTCGCGCGCGCGCAGCTGCTGCGCCGCCCGTCGCCTGCCTCCGCCGCCCGCCGGCAGCTGCTGCACGCGTCGGCGGCGCCGCGCAACGGCCTCGCGGCCGCCGCCGAGTTCTCCGCACCGCCGGCCGACGCGCCGCGCGAGACCGTGCAGATGAATCTCTTCACGGCCATCAACGACGCGATGCGCGTGGCGCTGGCCACCGACCCGAGCGCCGTGGTGTTCGGCGAGGACGTGGCGTTCGGCGGCGTCTTCCGGTGCTCCGTGGACCTGCGCGAGGAGTTCGGCGCCGAGCGCGTGTTCAACTCGCCGCTCTGCGAACAGGGCATCGCGGGCTTCGCGATCGGCTACGCGGCCACGGGCCGCACGGCGATTGCCGAGATCCAGTTCGCCGACTACATCTTCCCGGCCTTCGACCAGATCGTAAACGAGGCGGCCAAGTACCGGTACCGCTCGGGCGGCGAGTTCGACTGCGGGAAGCTCACGATCCGCGCGCCGTACGGCGCCGTGGGCCACGGCGGCCACTACCACTCGCAGTCGCCCGAGGCCTACTTCACGCACACGCCCGGGCTCAAGGTCGTGATCCCGCGCAACCCGGCCAAGGCCAAGGGGCTCCTGCTCGCGTCCATCCGCGACCCGAATCCGGTCGTGTTCTTCGAGCCCAAGGCGCTGTACCGCGCGTCCGTGGGCGAGGTGCCCGTGGGCGACTACACCGAGGCGCTCGGCGAGGCGGACATCGTGGCGCGCGGCAGCGACGTGACGGTCGTGGGCTGGGGCGCCCAGATGCGCGTGCTCGAGGAGGCGTGTGCGTACGCCGAGGAGGTCGGCATCAGCTGCGAGCTCATCGACCTGCAGACCATCTTCCCGTGGGACGTCGACACGATCGAGCAGTCGGTGCGCAAGACCGGGCGCCTCGTCGTGAGCCACGAGGCGCCACAGACCGGCGGCTTCGCGGCCGAGATCGCGTCGACGATCCAAGACCGGTGCTTCCTGAGCCTCGAGGCGCCGATCCAGCGGGTCTGCGGCTACGACACGCCGTTCCCGCTCGTGTTCGAGAAGTTCTACGTGCCGGACGCGCTCAAGAACTTCGAGGCGATCAAGAAGGTCGTCGACTACTAGCGCGCTTGCTTCCCCTCTCTACTACTACTACATACACGCCACCTAGTACCCTACGAGTGCTGCCTGTGGGCTCACTGCTCGTGCTGCTCGGGCTTCAGCACGCTCTCGCAGTACTGGCAGAAGAGCTGCGTCTGGCTGAACTCCTCCAGGTATTCCTCGAAGTTGCTCTTGCGGAGCTCCTTGGCCACCTCCTCCTGCAAGCAGTCGTAGAACGATTGGCCTGGACGCAGCACGACCACCACCACCACCAGGTCAGCTCCTCCTGTGCGCGCCGCACAACGCGAGTCGCAAGCCGTCAGCCACTCACCGGACCGCGGCGTGAGGTCGAACGAGGACACGTCGAAGCACAGGTCGCGCAGGAAGATCTCGGCTTCCTGCAGCGTCAGCGTCACGATCTTGTCCTCCTCGGACGACAGTTCGTGCCACGGCTTGCTGGACGGCCGCAGCGCGCTCAGCCGCTCGCGCGCGCCGTACAGCAGGCGGCAGAACTCTCGGCCGTGAGGGATCGACGTCTCGTCGAGGTGCTCGGTGCTCGCCGGCGTCGTGATCTCGTCCGAGTCGATGTTGTAGAAGCACACGTCGGGCCACTCGTCCGTCGACTCGAGCGGGTGGCAGCCGGCGAGGAACGGCACGGGCGAGTGCAGGAAGTCGAGCAGGGACGACGGCAGCACGGGGATGTAGGTGGACTGCCACGCACACCAACGCAGCCGAACGCAGCGGCGGCACGCGGATGAGTGCAGAAGCGGATGGCGCGTGACGCCTCCACTCACTGGGGACGCACCTGCCACTGGAACGGAGCCAAGAGCAGCATGAACGCGGTGCACACTGCAGTGACGCGCGCTGGACTCCCGCCCATGATCGCCACCTGCTTCTCGAGCAGCAGGTGCGCGAGGATCTTGACGACGCTCTCGGGACGCAGATACCGGAGCACCACGCTGCAGGTCCACCGATCAGCGTGTCGCTTCGGGAGCTGCGCAGCTCCACCAGATCGGTCAGAGGCTTTGCGCACAAAGTGATCTTCTGATCAACCAACGGGCTGGTCGAACCTGGTACTCGACGTCGAAGTTCGGAAACCGCGTCGTGGACCACTGACCCGGTTCGCCGATCTTCATTTCGTGGGCTCGGTGCAGGAGCTGAGGGAGTATCGCATCGTCCAGAGCCGTAAACTCCATCAAACGCTCCCACCACGCACCAAACCGCCACGCAGACGTACATCCATCGAACTGGACGAGAGGAACCGGTCCCCGCTCCTGGGCTTCTCCTGCTTGTGCTTTGCGTGGGTCCGCAGAAAGCGCAGCTTCACAGGGCGGTCGCTCGTTTGCAGCAGTTCTAACGCGCCTGCGAACCCGATCGAGGCTGCACAGTCACGACACACACGCGCACATACCGGTCAACATACCGACCTGCTTGCACCTCAAGCAAGCCAACAAGCATCGTTCGCGCACCTGTCGCGATGCCATCGACCGCCTCCAGCACGTCTCCGACCTGCACCTGCTTGTACTCGTCGGGACACGGTCCTTGGAAACTCTTGACCCTCGGCTTCTCCACGATGCAGCTGCTCGCTGTCAAGACCAAGCCGATGTCGTCCGAGCTGTGGCACTTCCGAAGACGAGCTGACTTCCCGGCATCGTCTTGGCTCGGACGGAAGTGAGCGGGGGAGGGCGGTGTCGCTGCGTGCAGCACAGTCGTGTCTTCGCTGATCAGCACGCGGTTGTCCGCCGACACGTGCACGGGCGACGCGATCGAGCCGAGTCCCAAGTTGTTCGGCAGCGCCTGCGAAGACTTCGTCCCACTCACATTTGGGTTCTCGCGCCGGCAGATCGCGAAGTGAACTGGTAGCTCGAGCGTCGGCCGCAACAGAATCTCGTACTCCTCGACACTCTCGACGGATCGCGTGGCTGCTTGCAGTCGTTGCCGAACTTCGTTCTCGACAATCAGTCGAAGAAGCTGCAGAGTCCATCAAACGAGCGACTCGTTAGCGCACAGTCTGTTGCTACGTCACGTCAGTCGAGAAGGACGCCGCACCGTGTAGTGGAGGCGATAGAACGGGAACTTGCTCGTGAAACAGTAGCACACGGGTGCCAGAAGACTCTGCTCGGCACCTTCCTCGCTCTCGGCGCTTCTCACGCCATCCCGCTTCAGCTTCGGCTGCTGATGCAGGAACGAGTCGTCGCTGGAAAGCCGTGTGATCGCTGGACAGCTTGCTCGAGACCAGTCGACTCGCGGACTCAGCGGCTTGCTCGGAGCATGCGAGCCTGGAGGCGTGCTGTTGCTCAGCGATCCATTTGATCTGCTCGTCTGGGACTCCGACCGCTCTACCAGGTCGCCGAGCACTGCGACACAGAACCCATGCAGGATCTCGCCCTTCGCGCCTGTGAGCTGAAACGTGTACCCGCTCGTGCGAAATGGCTGTAGACAGATCGGCAGCGTAGCAGCAAGTGGTGAGCTGTCAGTTTGAACGCCAGCCTTCCGGTGACGCCGCCCTCGCATCGCCTACATCGAGCGTGTGCTTCTGGAGCTGATCTGCGTCAGTCGACCACAGCGACACGACCGCGCCATTCAGCACTGCTGCTTGGTGCGGTTTGCACGCGGTGATCGGGACGCCCTGCGGGAAGCAAAAGTCCGCGACAGCTCCGTCGGCAGCGCCGCCGCCCGACTTCTGCTGACCCCACGGACGGTAGTTCGTCAGTGGAAGAGCAGTCGACCAGACGACCTCTCCCCGCCACTGACTACAGCACGAACCGAGGGGTACTGGAACAGCACGCGCGGCTTCCAGAACCCGACAAAGCCGTCCGCGCCGTTCTTCGCGGCGTGCGCGCGCTCAGCTGCGCCGACCGTGAGTCCGGCGACGAAGAAGTTCTCGAACACGCGCTCCTTGCGCAGGTGCATGGACGCCATGATCGTGCGCGCGACGGTGCTCATCTTGGGCGGGCGGTGCTGCCACAGGTCGCGCGACGACGCCTTCGAGTACATCATGCGGTAGATGAGGCTCTGCGGGGGCATCGACTGCGTCGACGCGCCGTCCGTGCCCTCGCGCCGCACGAGCGACGCGCGGCCGGACTCCCGCAGCGACCCGGTGGTGGACGAGCGGTTGGTTCGCACGCGCTGGCCGTTGCTGCCGCGCAGCTCCACGCCCGCGTCCACGAGCAGCGCGTCGTGGAACATGTCGCTCACGGCGGCGGACGGGCTCGGGTACGAGCCGACGCTGGACTTGCGGCTGCCGAAGCGCGGAGACGCCGCGCGCTCGCTCGCCCGCCGGAGATGCGGTGGCGCGTCGCCGTCGTCGCCCTCGTCGGCGCTGCTGCCGCCGTCCGACTCGTCGTCGTCAAAGTCGAAGGACGACAGCGTGGGGCTCAGGATCGTTTCGACGTGGTCGGCGTCGCTGAAGACGGAGGACGACGGCCGCGTGTCGGTGGGCGATCGCCCGCGCTCCTGCGCCGGCCCCATGGTGTCCAGCAGACTCTTGGCGAGCGCGCGTCGCCGCCGCTTCTCCTGCTGCCACTTCTCCTTCCAGCGCGCGGCCTCGTACGTCGCCAGCGCCAGCTCGTCCTGCGAGAGTGAGAGTGTGAGAGAGAGAGAACACCCACACGTAGCAATGTGAGACACGCTCGATGTCGGTCTGCCTGCCTCACGCCAGCAGCCAGGCAACGGCACAGCGAGCGGAGCAGCACCGCACCTCCGCTTGCTGGTACTTGGCGCGCCAGTTCACGTGGCCGTCGCCGACGTCGCCGGCGGCCACGAGCTGCTGCTGCTCCTCCCGGCTGAGCACGCCGGCAGCGCCGCCAGCGGCGCCTTGGCTCAATTCCATGTTTCGATAATTTTGTACAGTTGAAGAGGCGAAGTAAAATGAATGTTACTCAATTTCGTCACTAAAAGTTAAATGACTTTTCTATTGGACAAGTTTTATTATTGAAAGCCAAGATAAAAGCATCGATCTCTTTCTTTGAAGTATTTTTATGGAGTGTACACGTCGGATCCTGAAAAAAGCCTGTAAAAAAATAGAAGGATTCCAACGATTTGGTTGACATCCAATGCAGAAATTGGACATTTGAAATGTGTTTATAGGCCGCACGTCGCGGTTTTGAAAAAAGCAAGACGTGCGGCCTATTGATGTTTTTAAATTGTCCAATCTTTCAATAGACTTTCGACCAAATCATTAGAATCCTTCTAAATTTTAACAAGCTTATCTTCGGGATCCAACGTGAACGCATGAACTGATATATTTTGAGTGAAAACTACCTAAATGTCTGAAATAGGCATTGAAGTTTACTTTTATCGGCAATTTTTCCGTTTCCAGTTCGAAATATATAATATTTGACATTCACGTCGGATCCACTGTCATTATTCTTTCGATTAGGTATACTAGTATATTTCAAACTGTCAAATAGGCGTTTAGTCCTAAACTGACGATTCTTTCAATGCTTCACTCCAGCTCCACGCGAGCCACCAGCCAGCTCTCCCTCCTGCGCGAGAATCAGCAGCAGCGCCACTAGCACCAGCGACGCCGATGAGCAACTCGAAGAGCAAGCAAACAAAGCTGAAGAGGAAGGCGGACGCGGACACGAGTGCCATCTTCGAAGCCGCTGCGTCGCACTCACCGGACGCTCTTCGAGCGCTGCTCTCTCACACGAAGGGCTCGCCTTCCGCTTCGTGAACGCTAGCAACGCAGACTTAGAGACGCCGCTCTTCGTCGTCTAGTCTCCGGAGGTCGCGGCTCTGCTGCTGCAGAACGGTGCCGCCCCGCACGCTCGCAACCTGCGCAATGAGATGCCCCTGCACACAGCGGCGCAAAAGTACGACACCGAAGTCGTGAGAATCCTGCTGGACCACGGCGCGGATGTGAACGCGACGGGAAGCTACGGACGAACGCCTCTACACGGCGTGCTCTACCCGGAGATTGCGACCATGCTGCTGGAGCGCGGCGCTTACAATGATTTTTAACTTGATATTTGTTTCGATCAAACCTTTTGAGTTAATACTTGTCCGAATCCATAAATTCGATAAATTTGGAATCCATGTCTAAGTTCTGCTTTATGGTTTCACATTGAAATCTCCCATGAGATAATGTTAATTTCGTATTATTTAATCATCATCCCTATGTAGGAAGGGTACCATTTTGATGGCGTTCTTATGCGTCTTGCCTCGATTTCACATCAAGTTTTCAAACAATGGCATCTCCTCGTGTTTGTGCACACGCATGTTGTTAGATCCAGAGAGCAAGTCGATCACTCGAACGGTTGAAAATAATTTTAGCAACACTTCTTATAAAACTGATTAGTCAGCAAGTATAAAGTATGCCTTGTGAAGGTAACATTTCGTCAAAGTCGACGTTTTCATTTTACACAGGTCGGACAAAGTCGTGTATTTTATTGTATAGCATCGTTTTTGAGGGGATAATCTATATTACAGGTAGAGATCGAATTGCCGCCCTAGAAGCTGACAACGCTGCGCTTGCGAATCGCGTGCGCGTTCTCGAAGGCAAGCTCGCAGCCGCATCACTTGCTGCAGACGACAACCGCCGCCAACGACAACTCGACCCTCGCTCGCCCAGCCTGCCTAAGCGTGTCCGAGTCAAGGCGGACACGCTCAAGGTGGCCACTTTTCTGCACTTCGGGCTCGGCAGATCCTTCGCAGTCGCGTGTACAGCTGTTGGTATACTGGCGTCATAGTGTACACACGCACTCAAGCGCATCGAAAAAGAGTTCCTCGACGAGTTCTCTCGCAGGTGTCGGAAGCACGGAGGCGACACCTTCATCAACCCGTTGTTGTCTCCCGATCCAGACGTTGTGCAAAGGACCGTGTCGTTCATCGGCTCATCATCTGTCACACTTGACATAGGCATCTACATACTCACGCACGACGAGGTTTGGAAACAAGCGTATATTACTCATTGTAGACGACAGCTTCTCACACTTGTGCATCTGTCGCCTTGTTGTAACAGGTGGCGAAAGTGGTCTGTCGGGCGATCAAGTGGGACTTGTCGTTGATTTCCATGAGTTCCGGAAAGACTACTCGGTTGTCTTAGGAATTGCCAGCTTGCACTCGCCAGTGCATAAACGGGTGCGACGTGCATGTGTGTGCGTCGCTGTCACTCAACTCTGTGATCTGCGAAGTCTAACTGGTGGTGTTTGCACGCTGTTGCCGCAGCAGCGTGTCTGTGTACGATTCAACCACTGCAGAACGATCTTCCATAACAAGTTCATCCTGAAAGATCGTGACCTCGCCCAGCTCATCGTCTCGTCGTACAACTTCACTCCTGGCAGCTTCGACATGAACGCAGAGAAAGACATCCAATTCGGTGTCGGCGCGCTTACTACCGCCTTCGCAGTTCACTTTGAGACTCCATATAACTCTATTTAAATATTTAATTACAATGTTAATTAACTATCAGCAAAATAATTAAAAATAACCTGCTCGAAAATACAAGCTTAGGGGTGCAAAAATGCTCAGGGCTGAAGGTGTAATGGGACTCAGGCCGCCCGACTATCGCAAAGCGAACTGTCGGTTGGCACTGATCCCTTTGCTGAGGAAGCGTTTAGCGAAGAGTCTCACAGAGTGAGAACTGATCGCAGGTCCTGGCGAGGGTCTTGGGCCGTG
>JAASGM010000587.1:0-16251 GCA_023334215.1 Globisporangium cystogenes | reverse complement strand
TGCAGCATCTCCTCCCTCTCGTCGTTGGACATGTCCTTGCGGACACGCGTTGTCGGCTTGCCCATGATGTATACAAATGCCAAATGAATGCACGCAGACACAGGGAGCGGTCGCTTGCTGCCAACCAGAACCTCCTGCGGATGGCAGTGAGCTGCACACCATTCGATTCAGCAGAGCAAGGCGAGTAAATAACAGAAACGTTCAGACTCTATCGTGCAATACTCAGTGAGTTGTGAGCTAAAAAGCGCACAACTGACAACTTTTCGGTGACAGAGGTAGTACTACTTTCGACACCCCCTCTCGTGACATGCAAATGCAGAGTTGGGCGATGGGTTCACTCTCCTTCTTGCTCTCAAGCTCCTCCGACGATGGGTGCTACAGCCACCAGTGCCGGCATCGCTGTGCTCTCCGACGACGCGCTCGTGCGCCGCGTCGCCGAGTTCCAGTGCGGATACCCGCAGGTGGCAGCTGAGCTGGCGGTCACAGCGGACGCCACGGCGCGCGCGTTCGCCTGCACACCCTTCTGGCTCCAGAAGACGCTCGACGGCGCGCTGCCTCGTCTCGTCGTGGCAGCCGGAGACCCGCGCGCACTGAAGCTCCTGTTCGACCTCAAGCAGCAGTATCCGCAGTATCTCTCTGACCCGCTGCTCCGGTTCTCGCACGTCATGCGCGTCGCGGTGCAGCTGCAGCGCGTGGACATGCTCGAGTGCCTCGCGGAGCTCCAGGCGCGCGACTGCGACTGGCAGTGGGAGCCGAACCTGATGTCACTCGCGGTGGAAGCAAGCCAAGCTGGCGGTCTGTGCACGCTCAAGTGGCTCGACGCGCACCTTCCGAGCCACCTGCGAGTGGTTCCCCAGGACTTTGTCAACGGCGTCGCGCACCAGGGCGATCTGCAGCTGCTCCGCTGGTTGTGCGAGCGCGGCCACGGGATCCGAGCCGACACAGCGGACAGCGCGGCGTCCGGCGGACGCGTCGAAGTGCTCGAGTACCTGTACGAGCACACGAGCGTGCGGTGCTCTCCAGGCGCGGTCTGCCAGGCGGCGGCGAACGGCGCCATCGACGTCGTGAACATCGTTGCACAGGAGCAGACGGAGGAGACGTGCGCGCGAGCGCTGAGCGCCGCAGTGCGTCGTGGGTGGGTGGACGTCGTGCGGTACTTTGTCGAGCGCGGCGTCACCTCCGCCCCAAACGCGCTCGACTGCGCCGCAGAGGGAGGACACCTGAGCACACTCGAGTACCTGCACGCGCACGTCTCGAGCGGATGCACGCCGCGTGCAATGGACAGCGCGGCGATCCGCGGTCACCTGGACATTGTCCGGTTCCTGCACGAGAACCGGAGCGAAGGATGCACGACGAACGCGATGAACGGCGCTGCGGCGTTCGGGCACCTCGCCGTCGTCCGGTTCCTGCACGAGCACCGCTCAGAAGGCTCCAGCTCGCGCGCGCTGGAGATGGCGGCGGCGAACGGCCACGTCGACGTCCTCGCATTCCTGTGCGAGCACCGAGCGGAGAGCGACGTCCGAGGCGCGATCGTGAGCGCGGCGGCGAGCGGCAAAGTGGCGGCTGTCAAGTACCTCTACTACCGCAGCCCAGAGGCGCGAGCGGCGGCGTTCGTCGCACTCCATGCTGCCGCGCATCTTCGATGGCGAGACGTGTTGCAGTTCTTGTGTGCGGAGCAGCAGCGAGAGAAAGAGGACGACGAGCACGGAGACGCGAGCTTCCTGGTGCGTGCAGTGAAGAACGAGCCCCTGTGGCTGGTGAACGCGCTGCTGCCGTACGCGTCGATAATGGAACTGGAGCAAGCGAGAGCGTCCGTCCGAGGGAGACGCCAGCGGATGCGCCATGCGCTTGAGAAGCGAATCGACGAGCTCAGACGACAGGAGCAGGTGGAAGCGAGAGAGGCTCGAGACGACTCTGCGTCATCCGACTCGACACCGCTCGGTAGCTCGCACGTGTGACTCGATCCACCAGAGGTGGGGACCCTCGACAGGTTCCGCCTCGCAGTAGCGAAGTACTTTGTCGAGCGCGGCATCGGAGCGAACTCTTCGACTGCGGTCGACGAGGCTGCGCGCACAGTCCACGAGTCTGTGGCGTAGTAACTGCAGAAGCACCTGCCAGGCGGAGCTGTGCCTCCAGCGGATGCCACCTCTTCAGCATCAGCGACGAGACTCGAGCGGTGGCCGGTAGATCGTGTCTGTGAGCGTATCGGGAGGGCGACCAACTCACAGGAAGCATTGCTAACCGAGCACCGTTCGTCTTTGTCGCGTCGAGTTCACGGGAGCTCTCGGATCGCTGTTGGGTCTTCGCTCTGCTCTGTCGGACTGGAGGCGCCATCGTCACGTAGCAGCACCTCGCGCATCCACCGACCGGCTTCTCGCGCGAGGACGTCGGCGCGCGTCTTCTGGATGTTGTGGCCGCCGCCGGAGAACGCGATGCGCGGGCCGAATGGGTGGCAGAGCGCCGCGAGTTCCTCGGGGATCGCCTTCTCCATGAACTCGTCGCTCGCCGACCACGCGAGGAACGCCGGCGTCGACTCGCTCGTCGCGCGCACGTGGTCGGCGACAACCTGGAAGTCCGTCGTCCCGGCGCGCACGACCCCAGCAGCGTAGTGGCTCGCGGGGAAGTCGCCTGAGAAGCCGAGCATCCTGGTGTAGAAGACCTTGGCGGCGAGCGGCACCGCTTGCGCGGCGAGAGCACTCGTTGACCGCAGTACGTCGACAACGAGCGCGCTCAGCTCCGGGCGGAGCACGCGGTGCGGCCGACAGCCCGCGGGTGCGAGCAGCACGAGTCCCTTGACATCGAGTGTGCTCTGCGCGACTCCCTGGTTGAGCGCCGCGATGCTGAACGCCGAGTGCGCGCCGAACGAGTGGCCCATGAGGAACACGCGTTCGCCCGGCGCGCACAGCGCCTGCAGCGCTTGAAGCGTCAGCCGCGCGCCCGGCACCGCGCTCACCTGCTCGACGTACTGCCTCTCGTCCACATCGGACCCGCCGGCGCCGGGCAGGTTGACACCGATGACGCGCACCGAGACCTCCTCGTGGCGCTGGAGCATCGGGATGATGTGCCGGAAATCGCGGTAAGTGCCCGGAGCGCCGTGTAACGCGACGATTGTGGCACTCGGCCGCTCGTCGCCATCATCGCGCCTGCTGCTCCTGATGGGCGGCAGGTCGACGTACTCGATCGCGCAGTTCGCCTGTGGGAGCCGGAGCAGCTGCGGCTCTGGCAGCGGCGCCAGCGGCGGAGCTCGGTGTTCGCGCGGCGCAGTCGGCTTCGCTCTCGGGAGTGCGCTCAGCAGTGACGCGAAGCCGCGTCGGCGCTGGTACAGAAGAAGACGCGGCGCTTGGGTGGCGGTGCGCATCGCGAAGTACGTGGCATGTCAACCAAGAGGGTTGACACGCACGACGGGTTCTGTCACTCGACCCGACGAGAACCCGCAAAGTCGCCAAGAGCTCTGAACCCACTGACGTCATCGGGTGTGTGGCTTCTGAGCCAGAGCCGCACACCTGCCGAGGACGCTGCTTCGTGTGGTGTACTGTGTGGCTCCGGCTGAAGCTCCAGCTCCGTCGAGGTCGAAGGCGCTGCTCCGATGACGCAGCCACTTTGGAACTTCCACCGAGCCACGCGACTGCATTCGATATGGGGATCCCGCTCTTCTCCAAGCCGGCCGAGCGCAAACCCCGACACCCGCAGAAGCCGCTGCCGCCGCCACTGCCTGAGCCCCGCAGGATCCAGATCCAGCACAAAGCCATCCTCACGTACGTGGACGTCAGACCCGCCGACTACGACGCCAGCAGCACCCCGACGCTCGTGCTCCTGCACGGCGGCCCCGGACGGTACCAGGACTTCCGGTACCTCATCCCGCTGCTGCAGGAGAGCGTGCGCGCCGTCACACTCAACCTCCCCGGGTTCCACGACTCGGAGGTGATCGACAAGGAGAACCGGTACGCGCACATGACCGCGAAGGGCGTCACCGAGATCGCGTACGAGGCGCTGACGCAGATCTGCGGCGATGCAAAGCACGTGTTCCTCGTCGGCCACTCGTTCGGCGGCCACGCGACGACGAACCTCGCGGCACTCAACCTCTCGGAGGCCAAGCTCAACGTGCGCGGCGTCGGCTTCCTCGCGTCCACGGGCCACACGCCGCACCGCACGCTCTGGCCGAGCGTCATCGCGATCCTCGCGTCGCTCGTGCGCTCGAGTGTGCCGTTCATCTCTTCCGTCGGTCAGGTGCTCTCGCACCAAGCGTTCACCAAGTTCGTCGGGTTCCCGGACGACGAGCCCGCGAGCCACTTCGTGGCGTCGGTGATCCGGTCCAACACGACGAGCTACGACCTCGTGAACCAGCAGCGCCGGGAGATCGCGCACATCCCGGCGTTCATGGCATGGGCCAAGGACGACCCGCACATCGAAGTGGCGATCTCGAACCGACTGAGCGAGGAGAGCCACCCGGGCCCACGCTTCGCGTTCGACAAGGGCGGCCACAACATCCAGAAGACGCAGGCCGACTTCCTCGCGATCGAGCTCGTGCGCTGGAGCAACGAGCTCGCCGCGTCGGCGACCGCCTCCTCCTCCAGCAGCGACCTCCGGAGCGCATTGTGACCTACAGGACTTTGTACGAACACGACTCAGTCGACTCTGTTAGAAGTGGAGTTGTGGTGCCACGGACTTCGTAGAACTCTGCTGCGTCAACCAGGTTTACCAGGTTCACTCCGCCTACCAGCCCCACTGACGAGCTCCTCCGGTTCGGTACTCTGCTGTCACCCCACATGCAGCACGCACACGATCGCCTAGCAGCAGCACACACACGTTGTCTTGGAAGCAAAATCTATTCACTGAAGCTTCGTGCTCTCAGAGTCACGGCACGGGGTGTGGGGTACGAGTGGGTGGGTAGATGTAGAAGGAGGGCGAGTCGAGCTCCTCCTACTCGTCGGCGCCGGCGTTCTTGGCCTCGACGCGCTTGGCGTGTTCCTCGGCGAAGAACGCGAGCAGCTGCTGCGCGTCCGCGTCCGCCTCGAGCCCGAACGTCTGGTACTGCGGCGTGTACGCCTGCGAGAAGCCCTGCAGCGTGGCGAGGAAGAACTCGACCTCGTCCACCTCGTCCAGCAGGCTCACGTAGTCGTCGTCCTCGTCGTCGTCGAAGCCGTACGTGCCCTCGGCCTCCTCGCGCAGCTGCTTGAGGATCGCGTAGTACTGGTCGTCCACCACGTCCTCGGCGTCCTCGTTCGAGTCGTAGCCGCCGTTGTCGAGCAGGTGCGCGAGGTTCTCCTGGTCCTCCTCGCCCGACTCGTCGCCTTCGACGTAGATGCCCGGCTGCGGGTTCTGGATCGCGTCCTTGAGCACCGTCATGGCCGCCAGCACGAGCTGCTTCATGTGCGGGTGCAGCGGCGCCGGAATCTGCTCCACCGGCACCTTGAGCACCGACATGACGCCGAGCACGAAGAGCTTGCGGTCGAGGTAGTTGTCGTAGCGCTTGAGGTCGCCGAGCCAGATCTTGAACACGGCCGGGGTCGCGCCGAGGCCCTCCATCGTCGTGAGCGTGATCACCGGGTTGTAGTGGAAGAGGCTGCCGAGCACGCCGAAGAGGCTGCGCGCTGTCGAGTCCACGAGCGGCTCCGCGAGGCGCTTGCACGTCATGAGCACGATCGCCGGGATGCACTCGTCGACCTTGCCGAAGAGGTTGTGCAGCAGCGAGAAGAGCAGGCGGCACGCCGCGCTCACGTCCCCGTCCTGCGCCTTGTCGTTCTCGAACACGCCCTTCGCCATGTTGAACACGAGCTCGAGGAACCGCACCTGGTTGCCCGCCGGGTCGGTCGCGAAGCCCGCGAGAAAGCCGTCGACGTCGCGGCCGACAAAGTTGTCGATCACCGGCACGAAGTTGGTGAGGTAGTCCGCGGCCCAGTCGTTGTAGCTCGCGAAGATGAGCGGGAAGAGCGACCAGAGCGCCGGCGAGATCTTGGCCGAGTAGAACGCGAGCGAGCCGAGGATGTCGATGCCCGACTCCATGTACTCGACGTAGTCAAAGTCCGTCAGCACCTTCTGCACGACCGGCCCGAGCGTCGGTACCATCAGGTTGTACAGCTCCGGGTGCGCGTGCACGCTCATAAGGATCGTGTTGACCGCGTCGAGGCACGAGACCGCCGCCAGCGACGCGTCCTCGTCCTCCTCGGCTGCCGCCGTGAACTGCTGGAAGAACTCGACGAACTTGGACACGAGCTGGACCGAGAACGGGCCGATCTCCTCCGAGAACCGATCGATGATGTGCTCGAGCGCCACGACGACCTCGTCGTTGCCGATCTGGTCCATCAGGCTGAAGAACTGCTCGAGGATCTGCGGTAGGCGCGGGCGCAGCACGTCCACGACCGTCTCCGAGTGCGGGTACATGACCACGAAGCGGATCGTCTTGGCCGCCTCGATGCGCACCGGCAGCTCCGGGTCGAACATGCAGTCGAGCATGCCGTTGACGATGTCCACGAGCGTCTGCTCGTTCTTGAACTTGATCGCCTCGATGTACTTGCGCGAGAAGACCTTGCACGCGCGCAGGCGCAGGAAACCGTGCGGGTTCTTGAACTCGGGCAGGATGTGCGTCACGATCATCGCCTCGACCGCCTCCTTGTGCGCCTTCGACTTGGTCAACACGCCGTCGAGCGAGAAGAGCGCGTGCAGCGCCGCGTCCTTCTGGATGTAGTCGCGCTCCACCTCGGGCGTGCTCAGGTACGTATTGAGGATGTTCTGGTAGAACGTCAGCACGTTCGTGAGGCAGTCCTTGCCGCGCTTGGTGCACAGGTCGGAGAGCAGGTTCGCCGCCGCGTACACCGGGTCGAGGAAGTCCTCGAACACGTCGTTCGTCTTGCGCACGAACTCGTGCGGGTCCTCGGCCCAGAGCGCCAGGTCCTTCTGCGTGAGGCACAGCACCGGGTGCACGACCTCGAAGATGATGAAGCCGAGGTGCGGCTTGAGCAGCTTGTAGGCCACCGACGAGTCCACCGCCTCCTGCAGGAACACGAGGGAGAGCTGCACCACGCGGTCCGGGCAGAAGCGGCCGTTCTTGCGCAGCGCGAGTGTCTCGAGCACGCACGGCAGCAGCTCCGGCGCGATCTGGTTGCGGTACACGGTGCTCATCTCGACGTACGCCTCCTCCGACTTCTTGGGGTTCCCGTACCGCGTGTAGAACCGGCAGAGGATCTGCAGCGCCCACTTCTTGAGCTTCCACCACGGCCACTTGCCGCGCTCCTCCTCGTCCGTGGGCTGCCCGAGCGGCTCGACGCCCTCGCTCAGCTCCGGCAGCGGCTTGGCGATGATGACGCGGAAGAGGTTCATCCACGCCACCACGTTCTCCGTCTGCGCGATGTGCGGCGGCAGGTTCGTCTTCACGCACGACCAGTACGTCTTCATGATCAGGTGCATCATGTTGGCGGCCTCGAGCGAGTTGTTGCTCTGCAGCTGCAAGAGCATGTTGAGCAGCATCGGGAACACCACCTCCACGAGCTTGAAGAGCGGCTCCAGGCGCTCCTCGGACCGGTACTCAAAGTTCTTCACCACGCGGCGCAGCGCGAGCAGCGCCTGTAGCAGCAGCAGCAGCATCATCCAAGACACACACGCAGTTAGTGACTGCCATCAGCGCAACGCCGCAAGCTTCGACGTGATGGTGCGCGACGTACGTTGATGATGCGGTTGGCATCGCCGCTCTGGACGTTGTTGCAGATCTCGTCGATGAGCGACGGCCAGCGCTCCGGGAAGTCGAAGCGCGCGATGTACGCGACGGTCTCTGCGAGCAGCGCGCGGATCGAGTTGTCGTGCGTCACGAGCAGCGCCTCGAGCGCGTTCTGGCGCGACACGAGCTTCTCGTCCTCCGGGATGAGCGTGGTCCAGTTGCCCTGCGCGTCCGAGACGCCCTCCCAGTACTTGTGCACGAGGTTCTTGAGCGACACGGCGGCCGCCTGGCGGATCTCGCGCGCCACCGACTGCTCGACGGCGATCTGGATGAGCAGCAGCACGGCGCCGCGCACCGTGTGCAGGTTCGCGACGGCGTCCTCGGCGGCCTTGCGCGCCGCGTCGTCGTTGCTGAACGTGTGCAGGAGGATGTTGTGGAGGCTCGCGACGTCCATGGCGAAGGCGGTCGGTCGGTCGGTTAAACGGTCGGTCGACGGGGACTGGCGGAGAAAGCTCGGGAGTGGCCGCGAGCGCGAAGGTGGTGGTGGCTTCGTGTGAGTCCGTGTGTTCTGTTTGAAAAATGGGTTCGCTGAAAGTGGTGTGGCGCACACCAACGAATTGATTGGCGGAGATTGGCTTTTGCGACTCGACGTGCAGAGACCTTTCAAGGTGAAGATCGAGGTCAATGGGGGGAGCATGGTCCTACACGCCGCTGGAGCTCGGTAGGACGGCAGACACGACTGCATTCCTGTGATCGCTGGAAGGCGGCGTCGCCTGCCTGTGTATCTGCTTGTCTGCAGCCCCCATGTCGTCGACGCGGCAACGCTGGCGCCGCGTTACGACAGCGGTCGTCAGGACGGACAGGCGAGGAAGTCCGCTTTTGACGTCGAGTCCAGTGTGACGAGACTCTCGCGTCTCGACGCTTCGCCCTGTTTGAACAGAGTGGTGAAAGTGGTGAAAGTGGTGCCTGTGGCGGACGTGTCTGCCGTGTGGTGGGTGACGAACGCAATACAACAAGCTTAAGAGTCTCGAAGGCAAGCGCAGCATCACAAAGAGAGCGAAGAAGGTTGCCATGTTTCCTAAACTAAATATAAAGCCTCAAAACAGCCACAGAGAGGACGTCGCGCTACTGCATCTCCAGACCGACGCAGCGCGCGCAGAGTCCTCCCGAGCGTCGCGAAGAAGCGAACGGGCGAACAAACAGGCGGCACTCGCACAGTCAGAAGCGACCAACTGCGCGAGACGCACACACTCTCGAACGCCACCGCTCGCTCTCCCGCTCGCCGTGCCACGAAACGAGGATCCACATGCGCGCGCTTAGTCGACCTCCTCCATCGTGCTCTCGTCCTCGTCCTCGCCCTCGAGCGGCGGCAGGTCGTCGATCGAGTCGTCCACGACGTCGTCGTCGTCGTCAATGCTCAGACCGAGCTTGATGAGACGGTGGATGCGGTTCGCGAACGTCGTCGGCTCGTCCAGGCTGAAGCCCGACGTCAGCAGCGACGTGTCGTACAGCAGCCAGATGAGGTCCTTCACCGTCTTGTCGCTCTTGTCCGCGTCCGCCTTCTCGCGAAGCGACTTAATGATCGGGTGCAGCGGGTTGATCTCCATCGTCTTCTTCGACGTCATGTACGACGACGTGCTGCTGTCGCGCAGCGCCTGCGCCTTCATGATGCGCTCCATGTTCGCCGACCAGCCGTACTCGCCCGTCACCAGCACGCACGGAGACTCCACAATACGGTTCGAGATCTCCACCTTCTCCACCTTGTCGTCGAGCACCTCCTTGATCAGCTTGCACAGACCCGCAGTCGCCGCCTTCGCCTCCTCGAACGTCTTCTTCTCGTCCTCCGTCTCCTCCATCTTCAGGCCCTCCTTCGTTGCGCTGATCAGCTTCTTGCCCTCGTACTCCTTCAGCTGCTGCACCGCGTACTCGTCGATCGCCTCCACCATGAAGATCACCTCGTAGCCCTTCTTCTTCAGCTTCTCGATGAACGGCGAGTTCTCCACCGCCTTCTTGCTCTCGCCCGTCACGTAGTAGATGCCCGGCTGGCTCTCCGGCATGCGCGAGATGTAGTCGTCGAGCGACGTCATGTCCTCGCCCGACTTGGTCGAGTAGAAGCGCAGCAGCTTCGCGATCTTCGTGCGGTTCGTCGAGTCCTCGTGGATGCCCAGCTTCAGGTTCTTGCTGAACGCCTCGTAGAACGTCTTGTACTTCTCCGTGTCCTCCGCGAGCTCCGCGAACATCTCGAGGCACTTCTTCACCAGGTTCTTCTTGATCACGCGCAGGATCTTGTTCTGCTGGAGCGTCTCACGCGAAATGTTCAGCGGCAGGTCCTCCGAGTCCACGACGCCCTTCACGAACGACAGGTACTCCGGCATCAGGTCCTCGCAGTTGTCCATGATGAACACGCGGCGCACATACAGCTTGATGTTGTTCAGCTTCTTCTTCGCACCGCCCTCGAACATGTCGAACGGCGCGCGCTTCGGCGTGAACAGGCACGCCTTGAACTCCAGCTGGCCCTCCACCGAGAAGTGCTTCACCGCGCTGTGCTCCTCCCAGTCGTTCGTGAGCGACTTGTAGAACGACGCGTACTCCTCGTGCGTCACGTCCTCCGACTTGCGCATCCAGATCGGCTTCTGGCTGTTCAGGTGGTCCCACTCGTGCGTCACCTCCTTGATCTTCTTCGTCTTCTTCTTCTTGTCGCCCTCCTCGTCGGTCACCTCCTCGACCGTCGGCTTGTCGTCCTCGCCCTCCTTCTCGTCCTCGTCCTCCTCGTCGTCCGTCACCTCTTTCTCCTCCGTCTTCTCGACGTAGAGCTTGATCGGGAAGCCGATGAACTCCGAGTGCTTCTTCACGAGGTCCTTGATCTTGCGCTCCTCGAGGTACTCGAGCATGTCCTCCTTCAGCTTGAGCACGATGCGCGTGCCGCGCGCGATCGGCTCCGACGTGTCCGGCGTGACCGTGAACGAGCCACCGGCCGCCGACTCCCACACGTACTGCTCGTCGTCGTTGTGCTTCGAGTGCACGACGACCTTGTCCGCCACGAGGTACGCCGAGTAGAAACCCACACCGAACTGGCCGATCATCGAGATGTCCGCACCCGCCGCGAGCGCCTCCATGAACGCCTTCGTGCCCGACTTGGCGATCGTGCCGAGGTTGTTGATCAGGTCCGCCTTCGTCATGCCGATTCCCGAGTCCTGGAGCGTGAGCGTGCCATTCGCCTTGTCCGCGATCAGCTTGATCTCGAGGTTCTTGTCCGAGTCGAGCACCGACGCGTCCGTGAGCGACGAGTAGCGGATCTTGTCGAGCGCGTCCGAGGCGTTCGAGATGAGCTCGCGCAGGAAGATGTCCTTGTTCGAGTAGAACGTGTTGATGATCAGCGACAGGAGCTGGTTGATGTCGGCCGAGAAGGCGAACGTCTCGGCTTCGGCGGCGCTCATCTTGAGTGTGTTAAGCTGCGCTTGGTGGTAGCTGGAGAGGTGGTGGTTTGGCTGCTGGGAGGCAAATCCGAGAGTGAGCGAGCGGGAAGGACTCGTGTGCGGAAATGCTTTTTTGCTTTTTGGATCGGGACCATCACTCCGCGTAGAGGTTTCACGGCGGGGCGACGTGCTCGCTTTTGTATCTGTTTGCCGACACAGATGCCCAAGATCCGATGCCGGGTCGGCCCGCCTGACATGGAATTTTCTAGATGGAGCGAAAAATGACTGGGTTTTCGCGCCGCACCGGGTTAGATAGCGGCTGTTCGCACTCAAGGGCTCCAACCGAGCTTCTAGAACACACCCGACCATCGATTTACACAGCGCGATCTTTCACGACTTCAGACTGATGGAGAGAAGCAGACGAACGCGCTCCTTCGAGAACGAGGCAGCAGTGGGGGCATCTCCACCAACAGTGGCATCAGTAGCATCGGCGACGTTGGTGGCGGCGGCCACATCAGCAGAAGCAGCGAGCGCGTCGCCGCCATACAATGCGCCGTCGTGTGCGGTTGCTGTGCTTCAGGCAACCGCAAGCACGCGTGTCGACACGTCTGCTGTTCCCTCGCGTCGCGCCACTCATTTGATCTCGAGTGCAAGAAGTTGTGCCAACAACAAGGAAAGCGAGCACGCAAGTGGATTCCACACGCACACACGCGCGCACACACACGAGCACGCGCGAGGCAGGTTGACCGGTTATCTATGCTACTGACAGGCGCCGAGCTTAGACGAGGTTGATGAGCGCGTAGAGGATGACGCCGCAGCCGATCATGAGCACGGGCGTGTCCATCGTGTGCGGCGCCGTGGCCTCCGCGTACGCCATCGTGGGCGGCAGGATGAGCATCGCGAGCAGCACCTGCGTGAAGTTGCCAAAGTCCGCGTACTGGAGCGCCGGGAAGATCATGCCCGAGAGGAACACGCACGCGCTGCCCTCCCAGCTGCGCGTGTACTTGTTCTTGGAGAAGCACGAGTGCGTCTTGTACTTGTGCTTGCCCCACGTGATGCCCACGGGCTCCGCGAAGCCGTCGCCGATGCCCGTGATGAACACGATGATGAACGTCAGGTTGCCGTGGTCCGCGAAGAGCCACTTGAAGAACATGAGGATGAACATGCCCGGCGCGATGTTGCCCGCGATGATCCACTTGAGCGTGTGCGGGCGGTCCTCCGGCCGGTCGAGCGAGTTGAACTGGAGCATGAAGAACTTGGAGCGCTCGCGGATCGGCTTGATGAGCACGAGGAAGCCGAGCATGCTGAAGAAGTCGCCCCAAGCGAGCGACAGCGGGCCCGAGAACTCCGACTTGATCACGAGAGGCACCATGTACGCCGCAAAGTGCTGCAGCTTGCGCGTGTAGTTGACCTTGAAGCGCGACGACTTGTTCGTGATGATGTAGCCCTTCTCGTCCACCTCGCAGTAGTGGCGGCAGATGATGCCGCCGAGCAGCGACACGGCCATCATCACGAAGAGCTTGGGCGTCTGCATGAGCCAGAAACGCCCCGACGTCAGCAGCTCGCGCTGGTAGATGTACGTGAGCACGACCATGACGACGAAGTAGAGGATCATGCCGAGCAGGAACGTCAGGTCGAACGTCTGCAGCCAGCTCTTCTGGTAGTCGCCCGCCACCTCGCCCTCCTCCACGAGCGACGTCTTCGGCGCCTCGATCGGCTTGAGCGGCGTGTGCTCCGTCGCGCCGGACGTGTAGCGCGGCAGCGCCGCCGCCGGCACCTTCCACACGACGCGCAGAAGCACGTAGATGAGGAAGAGCGAGAGGATCGGGAGGCCGACGATGAGCGCGACCTCCACGTCCGTGATGTTCTCCGGCCAGTAGCCGTTCACGAGCGGCGTGAGCGCCGACGGCACGGGCACCTCGACGGTCACGGAGCTCATGGCGGTCGCGGTGGTCACGGTGGTGGTGGTGGAGACAGCTGGTGGCGCAAGGAGCTCGAGTTCGCGCTGCTGGTGCTGCGGTTGAGTGCGCAAAATGCGATCTGCCACACATTTTCCGAAGGCGGCTGGGCTGCCCTGAGCCTTTCTCGCTCTGGCAGTTGAGGCATACTGAAAGCAAGTGAAAAAGGATCGCGGGACTGGTTCATGTTGGCTGTTGTATGGCATACAAACGCCATGAGAGGTCCGTAACGCAGGGGAGCGAAGTAAATCAGGATTGATAGGTGTGTGGCCAACCTGGGTACTTTGGAGTTCAGAGACACAGAAAACACATTGCATGGGCATGTCGCATGATCCCTGGACTGAACGACATCAGCGATCTGCATATATCATGTCGCACTTAATCAAAGATTCGTGCGAACCTTGCGCGAATCCAAGAAGCACGCGCTGATCTTGCATGTGCTTGCTCCTGTTGCTCTGCTCGCTCTTGTTGCTCTGCTCGCTCATGCTGCCTTGCTGCTCTGCTCTGCTCGCCTCTTGCCTGGAGAGTCGAAGCGAAATGAATGGCCAACGAGAGAGAGAGAGAGAGAAATGAAATGATGATCCTGTTGGTGGAGAGCCGCACGCTGACGCCAGGCACTCGCGACCGAGTGTCGTGACTGCTGCTGGAGAGGAGGAGGTGGTGTCGACACGCCGCACGTGTGCGCGTCGCAGCGCCGTCGGACGATCGGTTGGCTGGCGTACGCCGGGCATTTCGGAACCCGTTGCGGGTGGGAAGACATCGACCAGCCACCATGCACCGGCACTGCGATGTCTGACTCGCTCGTCCTGACAGAGGCGCCAAGTTGCGTCCAGCAGAACGCGCGGGTTCCGGTGACTCCACTGACGCCTCCGCCCCGATCTGAACGCCCGACGGGGTTCAGCCTGCAGGTGAACACGACCAACACGGACGTCGCTGCACTTCATCCTCTCCAGTCACGGGACGCACTGCCCGTTCGGAGGTCTCGTTCTTGATCCTCACTACCCACCCATCAGGCGAGCCGAGCCGCTGTCCTGACAGTCTGTGCGTCTACAACTGGTGGGTTGACTTGTACCTCCTGCTTACTGCGACGACCTCGTGATCCCGCCGTGATCTCTCGTAAGCGAAAGTCTGCAGAGCTCGCTCACAGCGCCTTGGACCGCCAGTTGCACGGATCGAAAGCCGCTTCGTTGTCCGCTTCCTCCTCGACGGCCTTGGAATTCGCCTTCCGCTGCGTTCTCTGCTTCTTCAGCAGTGTCCGGACGTCGATCCGCTCGGCGATGTCCTCTTCGCCACCAACTTGGTTGCTGCCCTCACCACTCGCTGAGCCTTCGCTGCGGTCTGTTGTGTCGACGGCGCCACCCGAGCTTTCGTCTCGTTCGGCGGCGCGCCGCTTGGCTGAGCGCTTCTTGAGCGCCGCGAGCTTCGCTGCGCGCTCCAGCGCCACCCGGTACCGGTTCACGTACGCCATGTTCTCGAGCGTCTGCTCGGCGTCCTTCTCCTTGGCCTCTTCCTGGCGCTGCTCGTCGTCGCGCGCGTCCTGCTGCTCCACCTCGGCTACGAACTCCTGGAATTGCTCCCAGTCCTGCTCCGCCCGCTCGCTCGCGAGCTGCTTGATGTCCACATTGCGCGCCTTCGCATCCGCGAGCGAGTCGTCGAAGAAGCCGGCGGGGAGCGCGGCAGCAGAGCTGTCGAGGAGCGGGCAACGAGCGGCATCAAGTGTCAGCGGCGGTGTTCTGCCAACGTGCTCACACGTGGCGATACACGCGTGTCGACTGCAGATGTACCTGCTCGCTGGTGCGGAAGCCGCAGCGCGCGCCGGCGTCGACACCTTCGCCTTCGGCTCTGGCGCAGCCATGCCAAAACTTTGTTCAGACGCATAATGGCAAACTAATCCGCGATAAGGACATTTGGTCAGTATTCTGGATGGACCAAAACTAACAATATAGACAGTATGTTTGAAATATATTCGTAATATGTCCGGCTGCTTAGTCGACATAACCTAGCATGGACCGCTTCCTTCGACCTGGAAGTCTCCGGATGATGAGCACTGCAACAAGTCTCGGCCAAGCCGCAGTACCATGAGTTCGGCCAAGCAAGCTCCTCGCCCACAGCCCGCGCCGCTCCCGGAGCCGCTCTCGGTCTCCGTGGATGGCAAGTGCGTGCTCAAGTACGTCGACGTCCACCCGGCAGGCCGCACCACGCGTACACCGACGATCGTGCTCGTGCACGGCTCGCCGGGCACGTTCAAGGACTTCCGGTACCTGATCCCGCTGCTGCAGACGCGCGCGCGCGTGGTCGGGATCAACCTGCCGGGCTTCGGCGGCTCCGAGGTGCTCGACACGGCGCGCTACTTCGAGCACATCAGCGCGATGGGCGAAGCGGCGATCGCCTACGACGCGCTCGCGCAGGTCTGCAAGGACGACGAGAACGTGTTCATCGTCGGCCACTCGTTCGGCGGCCACGCGACCATCAACCTCGCGGCGATGAACACCGAGCGCGCGAAGCTGCAGCTGCGCGGCATCGGGCTGCTGGCCTCTGCGGGTTACCGGCCGCACCGCATGATGTGGCCCGTGACGAGCGCGGTGATGGCAAGCGTGATCACGTCCGAGATCCCGGTGCTCTCGTCGCTCGCGTCGTCGTTCGTCCGCTCGATCTTCACGAACGTGATCGGGTTCCCGAGCAACGAGCCGACGAGCCACTACGTCTCCGGGCTCATCCGCTGCCACTCGACGAGCTTCGACCTCGTGAACGCGCACGTGGCGCGGATCGCGCACATCCCGGCGTTCGTCGCGTACGCCAAGGACGACACGCACATCGAGGAGGAGATCTTCGAGCGCATGAGCGAGCTGTGCCACCCGGGCCCGCGCGTCGTGTTCGACAAGGGCGGCCACAACATCCAGAAGACGCAGGCGGACGTGCTCGCCGTGGAACTCACGCGCTGGATCGACGCGCTGATCGGCGATGCGAAGGCGGAGTGAGGCGGAGGTGTTGCAGTAGTGGTGAAGAAGCTGTCGCGACCAGGAGAGTGCTCGTCACTTGGGACCGCAACGCATCATCTGCAGCACTCCTCTCGCTCTGTGTTCCTTCCTACTCACGCACTGCAGCGCTCGGTGATCCACTTGGCCATCTCCGTCGCGAGGACGTCGGCTTGCGTCTTCTGGATGTTGTGGCCGCCTCGCTCGAACGCGAAGCGCGGGCCGGTGTGGCACGCTCGACTGAGCTTCTC
>JAASGM010000586.1:0-16258 GCA_023334215.1 Globisporangium cystogenes | reverse complement strand
TACCTGACACCCTGGAGGAGACGATCGAAGGCGAAGAGCACACATGAAGAGAGCGCGGCATCCAGAACGCAATGACAGTCTGAACTACTGGCGCGAATCGAGCTTTTCTATATCCATTCGATGATCTTAAGCTGCTCGATCACAGGCATGTTGCGGAGCAGTTGGAGTATATTCGTGGTCCTGCAGCTCGACAACTTCAGCTTCCTTCTTCGTTATCGGCATACCTGTTCAGATCATGCGGCACCACGCGATCACATCGACGAAAGAGAGCAACGGGCGGTGACTGGACGAGTTTGAGGGCCACCAACTCGTGTCAACGAAGAACGATGTGAAGATCTCGGGATCCTACGCTCACAGAACCAAACGAAAGGCGGACAACGAATGGCGAGTTTCAATACGGCTGATGTTGAAGTTGGTGGAACGCAGCAATGGATGAAGAGAGACATGGTGTTGCCGCCGTTCGTCGTCTTCGAGTCCCGCGACTCCAGTGCGCTTTCCTCCATTCAGCCTTCGTGGTCAGTGGTGACGCTGGTGCCAAAGTTCAGCAGTTGGGTCATTCATGAGCTTACGCCTCCGCCGTCAGACAAACACAATCCCTAAAACACTGCACGAACAGTGCATCCTTCCTATACGACCCTATTTCTTCACTACTTCTTCACTCACCATATTCGTGACAAAGTGGTGCATCCCCTGAAATCCTATTTTGTCCGACGGCGGACCACCGGAGACGATGCAAATCCACCAGCATCATTCGCCGACTCGCCCGCCGCCATGCGCCAGGTCCTCTTCCTGCTGCTCACCGCGGCTTCTGCTGCTACTGCGGCAGCTCCAGCAGCTGCGTCGTGGGCGTCGCCGTGGCCGGCGGCGGTCGCGTACGCGCTGCCTGCAGGCGACCACGCGCTCCGGCTCTGCACACAGGACGCGGCGGTGCGCGCACGGGGCGGCGCGCTCTTCGCGCTGCTGCCGGCGCCGTCGCTGGCTGCTGACGCCGTCGCGTCTACAGCTCAGAATGCGGACGCGCTGCTGCGCGCGCTGTCGACGCCGCGCGCGCCGGTGACAAACGGCTCAATAGTGAAGGTCGATAGCGGCGTCCTCTACCGCGCCGAGCTGGGGGCGACGGCGAACGAGTGCGTCGACGCGCTGCTGTTGGTCGCGCGCGCGGGAACGTTCGTGCTCTTCTCCGAGTTTGCGACGCTCGAGAGCGCGATCTTCGACGCGGAGCTCCGGACGCCGGTGCCGGTGCTGCAGTGCGTCGCTGGCTGCGCGGACGCAGCTGCTGTCGTCTCTGCTGCTGCTGTGGGAGGCGACGACGCTGGCGCTGGCGCAAGCACCAGCAGCGGTGACGACGGCTGGATGAGCCCCGTGGTGGCGTCGCTGCTCATCTCGCTCACGTCGATCGTGGGCGTCGTGATTCTGAGCTTCGACAAGGGCCGCGTAGAGGCGATCGTCGAGTACATGGCGAGCTTCGGCGCCGGGTGTCTGCTCGGCGTCGTGGTGTTCCACCTGTACCCGGAGGGCACGGGGTACCTCTCGGACACGGGCCACTGGGTCATGGGCGCGTGCGTGCTCGTCGGCATCGTCTTCAGCATGTCGGTCGAGGCCGGCGTGCACATGATGCTGGCGGCGTTCGGCGCGGACCACTGCAACGACGGCCACTCGCACGGCCACCACGCGCACCACGACCACGCCACGATGGACGCACTGTCCGAGACGGACCGCCTGACGCTGAGCCCCGAGAGCCAGAGCCCCAGCGGCCACAGCCACGCGAGCCACCACGTCGCGGTGAGCGTGCACGAGCCGCCGGTCAAGCACAGCCACAGCCACAGTCCCGGCACGGGCGAGCGCGACGCGCTGGTGAAGAGCGACCACAGCCACGGCCATGGTCACGGCCACAGCCACAGCCACAGCCACAGCCAGCCCCGCCGGTCGTTCTGGAAGCAGCACGTCCAGGGGCTGCTGTTCGTAGATCCCGTGGCGTGGATCACGGCGGTCGGCGACTTCTTCCACGCTTTCACGGACGGCGTGGTGCTCGCGGTGGCGTTCAAGAGCTGCAGCTCGTCGCTTGGCTGGGCCGTGGCGTTCGGGATCGTGCTGCACGAGGTGCCGCACCGCGTCGGCGACTTCTTCATCTTCCTCAAGGCTGGCCTGACGGTCCCGCAGGCGCTCGTGCTCAACTTCGTCGCGTCGATGGCATCGCTCGTGGGCGTCGTCATCCTCTTCGCGGCGGGCGACGTCGGCCGCCACACGCTCGGCGTGCTCCTCGGCGTCGGCACCGGCGCGCTCCTATTTATCGGCCTGACGGAGCTGCTGCCGCCGATGCTCGCGGTGCGCGACCGGCGCCGCCTCTCGCTGCACTTCTTCTGGTTCTGCGTCGGCTGCGTCGTCATCGGGCTCTCGGTGCTGCAGGACACGCACTGCCACGTCTGACGCGGATCATCGCAGGCAGACTCCAGGCTCCAGGCTCCAGATCGCGAAGACGTGGAGCGCAAGCTGCTGGTACGCAGCCCACTGGGGAGCAGGTCGACGCTGTCGACATAGTGGCGATCGAGACGAGTCGTGTTAGATAAGATAAGTAGCTAGTTGACGAGACACACACGTGCGGTGATCCTCTTTCTCTTCGCCTGGCGCCTAGTGGCTGTGGCTGTGGCTGCTCTCACCGCTGTCGCAGTGCTTGTGCTGCAGCACCGAGAGCCCGATGAGGCTGCAGCCGAGCGCGAACCAGAAGAAGTGCAGCGCGGCGCGGCGCCGGTCGCGCACCGCGAGCATCGGCGGCAGCAGCACGCTGAGCCCGATGAACGCGAGCGCGCCGGTGCCGAAGCCCATGAGGAAGCCGAGTGCGTGGCTGCTCACGGAGCCGGCGGCGAGCAGGATCACGGCCCCGAGCAGCGACGCCATCGACGCGAAGAAGTTGAGCACGAGCGCCTGCGCGACGCGCATGCCGGCCTTGATGTAGATGAAGAAGTCGCCGACGCGGTGCGGCACCTCGTGCAGCACGACGCCGAGCGCCACGGCCCAGCCAAGCGACGAGCTGCAGCTCTTGAACGCCACCGCGAGCACCACGCCGTCCGTGAACGCGTGGAAGAAGTCGCCGACCGCCGTGATCCACGCCACGGGCTCGACGTACTTGAGCGACGAGATGTACTTCTCCCGGAACGACTGCGGCGGCTTGGCGTCGCTGCTGACGGCGGCGTTCGGCGTCGTCGGGTGGGCGACGTACTCCGGTCCGGCCTGGAGCGAGACGCTGCCGAGCCCCTTCTCGGTGGTGTCGACGCTCGGCTGCACGCCGTGGTGGTGGTGGTGGTCGTCGTGCCCGTGGCCGTGGTGGTGGTCCGCGCCGAACGCCGAGAGCACCATGTGCACGCCCGACTCGATCGCCATTGAGAACGCGATGCCGCCGAGCACCCAGACGCCCATGACCCACTCGCCGAGGTCGTTCAGGTACTCGGAGCCCTCCGGGTAGAGGTGGAAGACGACGACGCCGAGCAAACAGCCCGCCGCGAAGCTCGTCATGTACTCGACGACCGAGTCGATCCGGTGCTGGCTCAGCCCGAGGATGATCACGCCCACGAACGACGTGAGTGAGATGAGCAGCGACGCGCCGACCGGCCCCCACCAGCTGTCGGTCGGCGCGTCCTCCGAGTGCTTATGCTCGTCCTCCTCGCACCCAGAGTGGCACTTGAGCACCGCGACCGCCTGCGCGCTGGCGTCCAGCACCTCCACGCCGACTTCGTCGCCGCCGTGCTGCGTGAAGAGCATGAAGGCGCCGGAGGCCGCGATCGGCAGGGCCGCTTGCACGCAGAGCTGGTCGGCGGCGAACACGGCGCGGTAGAGCACGTCCGGCGCCGAGGCGTTCGTCTTGATCGCGAGCGTCTTGCCGCTCTGCACGTTCTCGTGCACCACCTCGTCGGACGCGAACGTCGCGAAGATCTCGTCGGCGTGGGTCGCGGCGTCGCTCGCGTCGCTGTCGCCGCTGGATGCGAGCGCCAGCAGCGTGAAGATCATCCCGCCCTCCTCGGTCGCCACCTCGGCGCTCGCGGCGCAGAGCTTGAGCGAGTAGTTGCCAGCCGGCAGCTCGTAGAGTGCGGACGCCTCCCAGGGCGACTCGGCGGCGGCAGAGCTGGCAGCGGAGGTCTCTTCGTGGTCGTCATGAGCGAGTGTGGTGGACGCCGTGAGTGCCAGCAGCCCCGCGACGACGAGTGCAGCGCGTGACAGGATCGGCGCCATCTTGGTCACTTGGATGGCGAATCGAAGAGTGAGCCAGCCTTGTCAGCCGTCTTCAGCCGTCTTGTGATGTGCGGGAAGCGCACCCGGCCGTTCCCGGATCCTCACGCGTGCAGGTCGACATCACGGACAGGGGCCAATCAATCGATCTCGAGTTGTGGCAGTTGTCCCACGGCGGAGACTTCGATGTGTCGATCTGAGACGGTTAATCCGACGGCGGATCAGCTTTATCTTGAACAAAGTATGGTTGGCTCCCTATTCGAAAAACAAAAGTGAGTTTTTCGCCGTCGGACAATTCGTACTTAGCCAACGCTCGCGCGTAATCGAGATCCGTACTTTAACGAGCAAGGCACCTCTGAAAGATACACATCGTCGAAAAGATGCGAAAGCGCACGAGCCAGAAGCAGCAGCAGCAGCGCTCGATGGCTCCCGCTGCTCGCGCGCACGGCGAGAGCTCCGGCTCGGCCCTGCGACCCAACGGCAGCAACAAGAGCGCGACGCATGGAACCACAAGCAGCAGCAGCAACTCCCGCGCATTCGCGTTCGTCCGCGCAGACGCGGCGCTTGCGGCGCTCGTGCTCGCCGTGTACGCGCGCACGCTCTACCCGTCGGTGGCGGGCGGCGACAGTGGCGAGCTGGTGGCCGAGTCGTGTCATCTCGGCATCTCGCACCCGCCTGGGTACCCGCTCTTCAACCTCGCGGTTCACGCGTTCGCGACGCGGCTGCCGTGGGCGTCGGCGACGTCGGACCCCCGCGCGACCCCGACGATCGCCTGGCGCGCGAACCTCTTCTCGGCTGGTAGGCAGCGTGTCCATTCGCTCGCTTGGGGGCGCTGCGAGGCTGAACGGAGGAACTTTGTGGGGGCGTTTGGTAGTGTGCGACACAGCGGCGACTGTGCTCATCTACCACTGCGTGCGGCAGTGGACGTCCAGAGGAGACGGTCGAAGCCTCCCGGCGCTCACTGCAGCGGTGCGGCGATGCTTCCGACGTCGGGTCACTTGCTCCCAGTATGTGCGGCTCATTGACGCTCCGGACTGCTCGCTGGCAGGCGCTGTTCGCGTTCTCGCCGCTCGTGTGGACGTACGCGGTCGGCGCCGAGGTGTTCGCGCTCAACAACCTGTTCGCCGCCGCGCTGCTCTTCGTGCTGCTGCACTACGCGCGCAGTCTCCAGAGCGCCGGCGCCCCGAGCAGCTTGCGCCTCGCGACGCTCGGGGCGTTTGTGAGCGGCCTCGCGCTCTGCAACCAGCACACGATCGTGCTCTTCGAGGTCCCGGTCGTGCTCTGGGTGCTCTTCACGCGCCGCCGCACGCTGGTCGGCGCCGAGCTACTCCAGCTCACCAGCGCGTTCCTCGCCGGTCTGCTGCCGTACGCCTACATGCCGCTCGCGATGACGACGAACCCGCAGCCCGGGTCCTGGGGCGACGTCACGACTCTCGCCGGGTTCGTCCACCACGTGCGGCGGGGCGACTACGGCACGTTCCGCTTGTTCTCGACGCACGAGACCCACGAGGGGCTCTGGACGCGGCTCTGGCTGTACGCCGTGGACCTGTCGACGCGCGAGATCCCGTGCCACGTCGCGCTTCCGGTACTGGCGGTCGGCGTCGTCTCGACGCTCCAGCCGCACCAGCCGAACGGCGCCGCTGTCGGCTGGCTCCTGCTCGTCGCCTACGCGTTCTACCTGCTCGTGTTCCACTCGCTCGCGAACCTGCCGCTCAGCGAGGGGCTCACGTACGGCGTGCACATGCGCTTCTGGCAGCAGCCGAACGTCATCGCGTTCGTCTGGCTCGGCGTCGGGCTCGACCGGATCGTCGCGTTCGTGACGCAGGTAACGGGGTCGTCATCGGCTCCGAGCGTCGGTCGCTCGCTTCGGAGCGCCGCGGCCAGCGCCGCGCTGTTCGCGCTTGTGGGCTACCAGCTCGCGACGTGGTTCGCGCTGTGCGACCAGAGCCACGCGTTCTACATCCGCGACTACGCGCGCGCGCTGCTGGACCCGCTGCCGCGCGACGCGCTCCTGATCGTCAACTTCGACCTCCAGTGGACGTCGCTGCGGTACCTGCAGCGCTGCGAGCAGCGGCGCGCGGACGTGACGGTCCTCAACCTCTCGATGATGTCGTTCCACTGGTTCGCCGCCAAGCACGCGCACTACCCGGCGCTCGCGTTCCCAGGCGCGCGGCTCGTGCCGTTCGGCGGCGCGGTGCGTCACCTGCGAGCGTCCGACGGTGAGCGATGAGCGCCCACTCACTCGCTCTCTCGCTCTGCTGTCTCGTGCTGCTGCTGCAGAGCGACGGCTTCACGTTCGCGCGCTTCCTGGACGCCAACTACGCGCCGCTGCCGACGAAGGCGACCGACGGCGCGCGCGAGCGCCGCCGCATCTTCTTCGGCGGCAAACTCAACTCGCAGGACGCCGACTTCGAGCGCGCGTACACGTTCACGCCGTTCGGGCTGCTCGACGAGATCCACCGACTCGACGAGGCTGCCGGCGCGCCGCAGCTGAGGCTCCAGCAGTGGTACGGAGCGCAGCAGCGCGTGCTGGCGGTCGTGCGCGATCGCCTGCCGGCGCTGCCACCCGGCGATCTCTACAACGACGAGACGTGGGAGTGGACGATCGTACGTACCCGCGCCTCCTCCGGTTCCCCCTGGTGGAGTCTCGGCACTCACTCGCGCGTGGCAGGCTCGCGACCACGGCATGAAGTCGCTCAGCTGGTCCACGTTCCTGCTCGAGCGCACGGTCGCCGAGGACCCGCACAACCTCACGCTGCTGAGCGCCACGGCGCGCGCGATGGAGCACTCGGTCCAGTTCGAGCCGCCGCAGTTCTGGAACGCGGCGGCCACGCTCAAGAACCTCGGGCTCGCGTACGCGCAGATCGTCAAGTCGAGGCACGAGTTCGCGGCGGGCGGCGCCGACCCGTACCTGAACGCCGTCGTCGGTGCCGGCGTGGGCGACAGCTCCAGGTGCGCTCATGTTCTGGCTGCTGCAGCATGCATGAGACGTTAGCCGCACGGGGAACTGGAGCTGACGTGGGTGGGGACGTGCGTTCGCGTCCGCAGGCTGAAGGAGCGCGCGTCGGCGCGCATGCTCGAGGTCTGGGACCAGTGGCTGCAGATCCCGGCGGCGCGGCGCGACCCGGGCTTCGCGGCGATCGAGCGCGTCGTGCGCCAGTTCCTCCCGACGCCGACCGAGTCGCAGGTGACGCGCTCGGCCGCCGCAAGCCGCAAGAAGCGCAAGGCGAAGCGCAAGGCGCGCTCCTCTTCTTCTTCGTCGTCGTAGTCAGGAGGGCAACTCGACACCAACGCACACGTGTTCACTGCTGTCTGTTTGCTCGTGTTGCTGCCGCCGCTTACTGGTACAGCTTGATGAGCTCGTCCGAGACGGCCGACGGCGTGAGCACGCCGAGGTCCGTGAACATGAGCGAGATGTAGCCCGGCGGCGTGTAGTCGAAGAACGGGTTCGTGGTCGAGAGGTGCTCGCGCGCGCGCGCGCTCGTGGCCGCCGGGAGCGCGAGCGCCATGAGCGTTTGCGGCACGTCGCGCTGCGTGAGCGGGTAGAGGCGCGCGAACTTGTAGCTCTCGGCCGCGACGTAGAACGGCTTCTTGGTGGCCTGCGCGAGCACCGCGGCCGCGTACGTGCCGACCGAGTTGACGATGCCGCCGTTCTCGACGACGCCCTCGGCGCCCACGATCACCATGTCGGTCTGCTCCATGTAGAAGCCCACGGCCGAGTCGAGGATGACGCTCGTGGGGATCCCGCTCGCCGCGAGCTGCTCGGCGGTCTGCGACGCCGCGAGGCTCCCGCGGCCCTCGGTGATGAGCACGGAAAAGTGCTTCGTCTTGGCCGCCTCGCAGAGCAGCGCGATGACGACGCGCGACGCGCCGTGCGTCAGCACGCGCTGCCCACGTTCCCACACAGTACCAGGCAGGCGTTAGGTATCAAGCTTCCTCCCGCCGAGTACCAGGACACGAACAGCGTACCATTCCGTCGCGGATGAAGCTGTGGCCGACCTGCGCGATGCGCTTGCGGCTCGAGAGCGACGTCTCCGCGAAGAAGTTGCCGCGGTCGATGAGCTGCGACTTGCAGAGCTCAAAGTCCTGTGTGTGTGGGAGTTAGTACTGGGTGCATGGGAGTTCGTATGGGGGGCGACTGGCACGCACGTCGAACTCGAGGAAGCAGCGCGTGACGTAGCGCAGGAAGAGCTGGCAGCCGGCGGTCGTCGCGATCGAGTTCTGGTACCGCGTGCCAGTGTCCTGCGGCTGGAAGCGCTTGAGGTGCAGCGCTGCCTCCTGCAGCTCGGCCTCCATCTGCATCATCGTGGAGGCCTCGGAGCGCCGGATGACGCCCGTGAGCGCGCGGATGACGGCCACGGCCACCGCCACGTCCGCGTCGCTCAGGTACTGCAGGAAGTCGTCCACGACCACCGGGTTCGTCATGGCGCTCGCGGGAATGGTGGTTGTGGTTTGATACTCGTGTTTGATACCAGAATGCTGCCTTGCCACTCAGAAAACAAAAACCCCAAACTCCCATACTAAAGTATCAAAAGAGCATGGCGGACGCGTACGCCAAGACCGTCGGCGGCAAGCTCAAGCTCAAGGGCGGGCTCTCGCTCAAGTGCGTCCTCTGTGCCCCGCGTGGTGTCTGCCTGATACCAACCTCTCTCTCTCACTATGCTGCAGACCCAAGAAGAAGGCGCACAGGCGCAAGGGCACGAAGGACGCCGCCGACAAGAGCGCGACTGGAGCGACCGAAGCGCCTAGCGAGAGCTACGAGCTCGTGAAGCTCAAGGGCAGCGGCCGTGTGCTGTCGTCCGGCACGACGCTCATGGGGCAGCCCGGCACGCGGTTCCTGCTGGAGCTGCGCGCGGGCGACGCGCTGCTCGTGCAGCACCCGACGTCGCTCGTGGAGGAGACGCGCATCGTGCGCATGGTGCTCAGCGACGTGTCTGCCGCCGTCAGCTCGGCCTTCAGCTCCGACCTCGTGAGCTCCACGCCGTTCCACTACATCAAAGCGCCGCCGCCGGACGCCGCCGCCACGGGCGACGACGAGGTGCGGACCTGGATGCGCCTCGTCTCAGGCAGGCACTTGACGCCTGACGCCGCGTGCGCTGCTCCAGGAGGCGAAGACGCGCCGGCGCAAGACCGACGAGGCGACGGCCTTCGGCACGTACGCCGGCGGCACGGAGGCCGGCTCGCAGTTCACGTACCGCGTCAAGAAGGGCGGCGCGTACGGCGGCTACGCGATCGTCAAGGAGGTCGGGAGGCGGCGTCCGCTCTGCCTCTGCTGCTACTGCTGCTGTTGCTTCGTGGACTCACCGCTTGTTCACCTTCTTGCGCTTCAGGACGCGACGGTCGAGCGCAGCCGCGAGGACCTGCTCGACCTCCGGTCGAAGCGCAAGGGCGACCGCCACTGCATGTAGGAGGCATAGTAGCCTCGGAATCGCACACACTCTCCTGCCGTCCACCGCCTTCGGAGAACTCGCGCTCTGCGTGACACGAGGCGACCTGAGCTTGCCGGACTCGACACGCGAACTCGTCGGAGATCTGCTTGGAGATAGCTGAGCAAGGGCCACGAGCCCGCCCGGTACGCGCGCTCGGCGGGGAGGAGGTTCACGGCCATCGCGCTCTCGTCGCGCTACTGACGCTGCAGACGCTGGCGGCGGCCGGCAGCACTGAGCTCACGCCATGCGGCTCCCTCGTTTGACCAACACTCTCGCTCTCTCTGGATTCTCTTCTCGCCGTTCATTTCGCCTATCAAAGTCCAATTCGTCACGATGGACTCGACGACCGTGCTGCTCGAGCACGACGCTCCGGCGACGCTCGCGGCGGCGCTCGCGCTCGTCGACAGCTGCACGGCGGACGCCAGCAGCTCCAGCAGCTCCAACAGCAGCAGCAGTGGCGACTCGCCGCCCCCACCGCCGGCCGCGCGCCGCGTGCGCAAACTCAACACGGCGGTGCTCGCAGAGCTGCGCGCGCAGGTGGCGGCGCTGACCGAGCGGCGGCTGGAGCTGCAGGCGCGGCGCTCGGGGGTCCCGACCGGCGCAAGTGAGACGGCCGCGCGGCGCCGACGCGTTTCGCTCAGAGGCAGCGCGCAGGAGCTGGAGGCGGCGATGCGCGAGATGCGGCGCCTGCAGCAGGCGAAGAAGCGCAACGCGGCGCTCCGGGCGGCGTGGACGACGCAGTCCACGCTCGCGCGCGAGCTCGGCGCCATCATGACCAAGCAGGTGGCGGCTGCGGTGCGTTCGCTGCGTGACACATGCGCTCGTCGGAGAGGCGGCGCTGACGGTCAGCGCTTCTTCGCTCGTTCTCCTTCGAGCAGCAGAGTTCGGACGCGCTGCTGGAGCTCGCGACTGCGAAGCGCCGGGCGGCGGTGGCCTTCGCGTGGCGCCACGACGCGTCGACGGTCGTGAAGGACCCGGCGCGGTACCTCGCGGAGCTGGACGCGAGCCTCGCGGCGCTCTGCCGGCAGACGGCGGTGGTCACCGCGTACATCAACCTGCGCGACTCGCGGCGCGCGTTCGCGACGAGCCACGTGCTCGAGGACCACGCGAGCGGCAGCCGCACGTTCGAGTTCGTGGGCACCACGCACGTCGCGTGCACGCTCGAGGACATCGCGCTGCACTTCTGGGGCCGCAAGCAGTGCGACGCGAAGAAGGTCCGCCGCAAGCAGCTCGAGGTGCGTGCAGCTCGCCGCCTTCTCGCTTCCTCTCAAGCTCTCACGTGTCCGCCATCTCTCTTCTGGGCGGCTGCAGGGGCTCGAGCTGCTCGACCCGCACCAGCACAACTTCACGCAGACGCTCGACTGCAAGTTCGGCGCCGTCCACGTCGACGTGACGATGGGCGTGTGCCGCGTCGTCGAGCCCGGGCGGATCGTCAAGCTTTTCTCGTCGCGGCTCGCGCTCGAGGAGACCGACGTCCGGTTCCGCGAGAGCGCGTGGATGGCGGTGGACGCCGGCAGGAGCGCGGACGGCGCGCCGATGGTGTCGATCAAGATGTGCTACCGCCTGAGCCCGGAGCCGCCGAGCCGCCCGCGGGTCGCGACGCCGAACGCGACGGCGCAGGCGAGCACGGGGTACTTCGAGGACCTCGTCTTCCAGTCCCAGAGCAAGCGGATGCGCGAGACACTGCTGCAGCGCCAGGAGGTGCTGGTGGACAAGTTCGGCGTGGCGAACGCCGGAAGCTGACAACGTGATGGACAGAGTGTGTTGACAGTGGTTACGATGGGAAGGACGGCTCGCTCCTGCGTCTCGGCCGTACATGCAGGCAGCGCGTCCGCCTCGGAAGGTAGCGATCGGGAAGCTGTCTAAGCGGCGACCTTGAACCCCGAGATGGCGCTCGCCTTCGCGCGCTTCTCGCCGGCGCCGGACTTGAGGTAGCACGCGCTGCGACCGTCGGCGTTCTCGTTGACGAACGTGAAGGCGACGCACGTGGGATGACGGAAGCACGCGTCGCAGCACGAGTCCGGGAGCAGCTCGAAGCGCGTCTCGAGGTCCGCGCCGTAGAAGTCCACGCCGACCTCGACGGTCGGACACTTGGCGCTCGCGGGCTTGGGGATGCACTGGTAGAAGCCAGCGTTCCACGGCTGGCAGAACGAACCCTCGGCGCAGCACTTGGCGCCGAACTGCGCGTTCCCGCAAGCCGCCCAGACCGGCGTGTTGCAGCTCGGCGGACTCGGCGTCGGTGTTGGCGGAGGGTCGTAGACCAGCACTCCGGAGAGCGCTCCTTTCTTCGGGACGAGCTGCCCGCCTGCCGACGACTTGAGGTAGCACGCCGACCTGCCGTCCGGGTTCTCGTTGACGAACGTGAACGCGCGGCAACCCCCGAGTTTGCCGCACTCGTCGCAGCACGCGCCAGGGAGGACGCCGTAGATGGTCTTCATGTCGTTGCCGAAGATGTCGTAGTCCGTCCGGAGACTCGCGCAGAGACCCGGGTTCTGGACGCACTGGTAGTACCCCGAGTTCCACGGCTGGCAGAACGAACCTTGCTGGCAGCACGTTGTCGTCTGCGCGTTGCCGCACGGGGCGCCAACCGAGTTCGGGCACGTCACGGGCGGCGTCGGCGTCGGCACTGGATCGTAGAGGATCGCGCCAGACACTGCTCCCTTCTTCTCCACGCGACCGCTTCGCCCGCTCTTGAGGTAGCACACCGACTTGCCGTCCGGGTTCTCGTTGATGAACGTGTAGGCGCGACACCCGCCGAGCTTCCCACACTCGGTGCAGCAGTCGCTCGGTAGGATACCGACGATCTTCTTGAGGTCGTTGCCGTAGTAGTCGATGTCGGTCTCCTGGGTAGGGCAGAGCGCGGGCTTGTCGAGGCACTGGTAGTAACCCGAGTTCCATGGCTGGCAGTACCCGTAGTCACAGCAGTTCATCTCCCGCGGTCGAGAGCTGTCGCCACAGGGGCCACCGATCGTGTTCTGACACCGGATGTGCGCCTGCGCGTCGACCGATTGGCCGCTGAACGCCAACGATCCGGCGACGAGCGCGAGCAGCGCAGTCGGAAGCTTTGGCATCGTGGAAACCTGGAGACTGGGGAAACTGAGGGCTTGGAGACTTGCAAAGAGCTGGAAGGATGGTTGGTTGTTTCTCGAGCGCGCGAGTTCGCGAGTGACGAGTTGGAGCGAATGCCGGCGGTGGAGGGAGAAGAGCTCGAGGCTGAAACACCGGTCGAAGTCGCTGGAAAGAAGCTGCAGCAGGTTGAAGTGTGGCGAATGGGTACACGAAGGTGTGTTTGGTGGATAGGAGTCAGCGTCGTCGCAGGCAAAAGGCACGCGTGCAGGTTGCAGTGCTGCTGGCAAAAGCAGAGCCGAATTTTTCAGGCGTTGGATGCTGACCGACTCGCAGGAGCGAGCTGCCACGCGAACGAGAGAGATTTTCAGCGAGGATGATGGCGTCAATGGCACCATTGTCGCTTCATCGAGCATTGCTCAGAACCCAGTACTAACGAGTGTCGCGACACCGGCGCTGGCTCCACGACTGAAACGCTGGAGTTGCCACCAAGATCTGCACAGTTTTCCAGCAACTTTCCAGCTCATGAGGAAGACCCTCGAAGCCATCCCCCCGATGCCCGTTGTCCTTATCGCCTTGTGGTCTGGATCTGAAAAGGGCTATCGTGGACGAAACATTGCAGGACCAAGAATGGACTCCGCAACATGCCCGTGATCGAGCGGCTTGAGATCATCAAATGGATTCGCGCCAGTAGTTCGGCGTATGCCGCTATCATTGCGTTCTGGATGACGGTGGTCCTTCGCCTTTGATCATCTCCTCTTCGTACTCAAACGAGTGGTCCACCTCATTGCCATCGTTACAACTGCAATCGGCACCGCACGTCATTCAGTCAGTGTCTTCATTCCAGGGTGTCAGTTGACAGTTACAGAGTGTATCGACGATCCCGCGATGTGTTCAACATGGTTGCCTCGAGTTGTTATGGAGCGAATCACCAAGGACAAGCTGAACGTCGAGCGAAACAGCGGCGTAGACATCGTTGCGGTGACGTACAAGAACATTCAATCGGTCGAGGAATCACGTCCAGTTCGTCAACAACTCCTTACGCCGATCCTGTGCTAGCGTATCCTCTCCTCTCGAACTGGAGAAACATGTCGACCGGACGCATACACGCCGTGCGAACCTCTTGCTCAGACAATTGGTCGCCGACGACCGCTGGGTAGTTGGCGCGCAGCCACTGCGTGACCTCGTACTGTCCTTGCCGAATAGCCAGTCTCCCCGCTCGCGCAGAGCACTGGCACAGACGGTTCTCCTTCAGGAACAGCAGCTTCTCGAAACAACCTTCAGCTGCGGCATCCTGCATCGCCACTTCGCTGCACCCTTCCGAACGGTGCTCATGCAGCCAGCGCAGCACCTCTAACGAACGTGTAGCGTCCATCGCACGCGTGGTGCAGCCTTCCAATCGGTTCTCGTGCAACCACTTCACGACATCGAGATGTCCGTTGTGCGCGGCGTCATCCATCGCTTCCGTCGTGCAGCCTTCGCTTCGGTTCTCGTGCAACCACTTCACGATCTTGAGATGTCCGTTGTGCGCGGCGCCGTCCATCGCTTCCGTCGTGCAGCCTTCCGATCGGTTCTCGTGCAACCACTTCACGACATCGAGATGTCCTATGAACGCGGCGCCATCCATCGCTTCCGTCGTGCAGCCTTCCGATCGGTTCTCGTGCAACCACTTCACGACATCAAAATGTCCGTTGGATGCTGCTTCGTTCATCGCTTCCGTCGTGCATCCTTCGGTTCGGTTTGCGTGCAGCCACTTCACGACGTCAAAGTGACCTCTGCTCGCAGCTTCGTTCATCACCCGCGTGGTGCAGGCATCAGTCCTGTTCTTGTGAATCCACTGAAGAATCTCAAGACGACCAGCGCCGGCGGCACCAACCATCGCATCGTCCACTGAAACTTCGGGGATGTTTTCGAGGATCCACTCGACGATGTGCAGGTAGCCAGCTGCTGCTTCTTGGGCAATCGACGAGACGCGGAAGTCCACTAGTTGCGTTGCGTGCAGCCACTTGATCATCTCCAGATCGCCACATGCGGGCCGAACGCTGAGGCAGCCGATGGGATGGTTGTAGCTGGAATAGTGGCGACCAACGAGGAACTTCGCGATCTCGAAGTGTCCATCCATCACGGCCTGGACCAAGCAATCGTTTCCTCCCTCACATACCGACTCGAAGCCGAAGTGCTCGCACAGCCACTGCACGATCTCGAGTACTCCGTTGTTCACTGCTCGGATAAGCAAGTCGTGTTCCTCGTGTGGCACCGTCGCGACGAGCGGCAGCAGCCATTCCAACATGTCGGTACAACCAGCATCAACAGCTAGCCGGAACAGGTAGCTGTTCGGCGCCACGCTCGGGTAGCGCTCGAGCAACCACTGCAACGCTCGCAGACTGCCCGCTCTCGCCGCTTCGGTCATCGCATTCACGGGTACCACGCGCGGACAGTACTCAGTGCAGATCCAGTCGATGGTGTCCAGGTTGTTGTTGCGCGCGGCAGCGACGAGTCCTCTCGACGCCAGATACGCGCGGTGGAACGGGTCGACGCCTCGATCTTCGCGCGCGGCCAAGCGCCTGAGCATCCGAGCGTCGAGGTCGTGTTTGCAGGCGCGCTCGATGCTCCAGCGCTCGGGGATCGCGCCGTCCAGGAACGAACTGACGAGATCGAGTGCATCTAGCGGGAGTGTTCGGTCGGTGGTGTCGCTGTTGGTGTTGATGTGGCTTCCTTGGTTGCCGTCACCGCTGTTGCTACTGCAGCGAGAGATGAACGTGACGCTTGTAAGTGGCTCGAGCATCGTCCTCCTGTGCGTCTTGTTGAAGGATTCGTTCTGTCTCGCACTCGCCATCCTAAGCTTCCCTTCCAGTACGTACGTAGGTCGAGACCGAAAGTGAAATGAGAAGAAGAGATCGTATGTTTATCGGGACTCTGTCTGAGCTAGCAGATCTGCAGATCTGGTTCCTTCAACTGGCAGGTCTGGTTCCTTCAACTGCCTCCGCGATGTATCATCAACTAACTGAACGAACATCAGGGACTTACTAGTCCACTATGTCTGACCGAGTGTGTCGTCACTCATCAAACTCAATGCCGAGCCTGACTGACGCCACACAACGCTTAGAGACGACAGAAGAGGTTGCAGCATCCACCTCTGAGTTCATAGACCTCTAACGACTCACAGCATGGACGAGCGCACGTGGCTGAGCTTCTTCGGTCGGATCTGCTCCGGCACCTGGTCGTACGGCGAGAAGTACGTCTGTGGCCCGCCGCTGTCCGCTCCTCGCACCGCCGCCTCCTGCGCCTCCTTCGTGAACTTGAACGCGGTGCGCGTCGGCGGCGGCGACGGCGGGCGAAAGACGCGGGACTGCGCGCCTGCGCTCGGCGTGTGCGGTCGCGAGATCGTGGGCAGCGACGTCTGGCGAGACATGGCGCCGGCGCTCGACTTGGGTCTCCCCGACACTGACTTTGTCGGCGACGGCGAGCGCGACGACGACTTGCCCATGACCTGCTCGATCGTCTTGGACGCCTGGGTCCACTTCTTGGTGATCTTGACGTTC
>JAASGM010000585.1:0-16302 GCA_023334215.1 Globisporangium cystogenes | reverse complement strand
CGCGAACAAGGAAGAAGCGAGCGCGTCCGTGAGCTTGTCGGTCGCTGGTTCCGGCAACGTGTTCGTGACGTCGAGCGAGCCGTTCGCGGTCGAGTCGCTCAAGCTGCAGGTCGCTGGCTCGGGTGATGTGCAGTTCGACGTTCCTGTCCTTCAAGTGGAGAAGGACATGGAAGTCACGCTTGCGGGTTCGGGAACCATCGCAGTGCTTGCTGACTCTGTTCAAGCGATGGAGATCGAGACAACCGTGACCGGGTCTGGCGACGTCTACATCCAGGGTGAGAGCGTGCAGACTCGAACGCTCGTGTCCACGCTCTCAGGGTCGGGTTCGATTTCATTGTCGAAGAGCGGCACATGCACGAACCAGACAATCGAGATCTCCGGCTCAGGATCGGTCGCAGCTGGATCGATCAACTGTAAAGTGACGGAGGCTTCGGTCGTCGGCTCGGGGTTCGCGATCGTGCAGTCGTCACAGGCACTCGATGTGACCGCAACGGCGGCGGAGGCTGTCAAGTTCGTCGGCGCTCGTCCGCAGTCCGTTGAGGCAACTGGCGTCGGCTCGCTTCGTGGAGCTGACATCGTTGTTCCTGTTGCAACGAGTGAGTCAACGAACAAGGTGTACAGAGCCGTCCCGACACCACTGCAAGTTGCCGTCTCGCTGTCACTCGAACTCCACGCCAGCGCGAGCTCGGGCACCCTAATCGTCCGCGTTGTCAACCTGCCATCCACCATGCCGGCCGTCCTCTTCTTCTCCAACAGCGACGGCAGCGTGAGCTTCGCGCCTGTCGCCGGGGTTCTCGTGCTCGCACTCGCCGCAGTCGTCGTACTGACGTACAGACTCCGATACCAGCACCTGCGGTACCACAGACGCGAGCTGTACGTCGCTTTGCCGTAGCCCATCGGTTCATCTGCGCTGCGGCTTCCAGTCTTCACGAACCAAGGACATCGACGTTCGCACGCTCGAAGTCCACCGCACCTCTCTAACTTATCTAGTGCTGCATTCATACCTCCTTCCCATCCTTCCTCGCGTTCTCGGCGCGCTCGTGCTGCTCTTCGTTTGGTCGCTTTGTAGCTTCGTGCCGGCGATCTTCTGAGTATGCAGGCTCACTTGGTCGGGTACGGTCGCAGCTTGGCCATCTGCTCGATGGCAGCGTCGTCCAGGTTCTCCGCGTGGCCGTGCTGCACCAACTCGTCGAGCGCCACGACCACCTTGGCGTAGTTGGCGAACAGACTCGCCTCCGTGAGCTTCTTCTCCAGCTGCAGCGTCAGCACGGCGCTCCAGACGTTCATAACCTCGGCCACTGGATCGAGTCGAGTCGCGTCACATCGAGCGAACAGTGTTAGCTCTGACCTGGTCTTCACCGACACGGTATCGACTCGCACGTACGCAGGAGCTCGTCGTACTCGCCGCTGCCCGATAGCAGCCACCGGAGCTCGCCCACGCGCCGCAGCACCACCATTTGCCCCGCGCACACGACGATCTGGTCGCCGACACTGGGCGAGTCCCAGAGCTGCGGCACCTGCGCGCACGCTCTCGCCAGCTGCGCCTCGTAGACGGCGCGAGCATCTAGCGGCGTCGCCGGCTGGAAGTACCGCGCGAGCAGCACGAAGCCGTCGTCGTTGCAGCACACGAGGCTGTGCAGCATGCTGCTGTCTCCTTCGATGTGTGTGTGCACCACGCGAGACTCGGGAAGAGACGCGGCTCCTCACGCACACTGTTCAAGCGCAACGAGTGACAAGAAGAAGGCGACACGGACGCAAGCTCGAGCCACGATGGACGGTACGCTGCGGATGCGAGTGACAGCCACAAGATCGCGCTCTTCGTCAGTGATGCCCCAGCTCACGACACGGCGCGATTCCAGGAGAGAAGATCAAGCGCCTCGCTCCGAGCGTCACGATCAGGTGCGTCGACTAAGCGTCACTATCGATGCGAATGCTCTACGCTCCCGGTTGCTGTCTAAGCGAAGGCGGGCGCTCCGAGGCAGCGACTGCCCGTCCGAGGTGTTCTGCACGCGCTTCTCGCCCGACGGGAAGCTGCTCGCGGCCGGCTGCGGTGACGGCGCGATCCGCGTCTTCAACGTGCACGACGGCAAGCTCTCGTACACGCTCATGCAGCCGCAGAACACGTTCGGCTTCGGCATGCCGTGCACGGCGATCCGGTTCCGCCCGCTCTCGAGCGCGTCCAAGACCAAGAACGTGCTGCTTGCCGTGAGTACGTACCAGGATGTATCTTCACAGGGTTGCTTCTCCATGCTCACGCGCGTGCTGGAGCAGACTCGAACGGGTCCGTGGAGCACTGGCACATCACGTCTGGCAAGTGCCTTCACGCGATCACGAACGACCAGAACCAGCTCTACGCGCTCGACTACCGCGCCGACGGCGCGATGTTCGCGACAGCCGGGAAGGACCACGCGGTGCGAGGCGCCTGCCGTCACACTCGTGCCCTCAGTTGACATGCGAGCACGGCTCTAACCGCGAGTGCTCTACCAGGTGCGCGTCTACGACGAAGCCACCAAGGCCGAGGTCGTGTGCATGAGGGGAGGGTGAGTGCGCCATCATTGCAGCTCCGGTCTGATGTCTGTCGATCGACGATACGCTGACGCGGCGCGTGCTCGCCTGCAGCCACGGAACGCTCACGGCCGGCCACTCGAACCGCGTGTTCTCGCTCAAGTTCTTCCCCGAGGACGACAACACGGTCGTCTCGGGCGGCTGGGACAACACGCTCCAGATCTGGGATGTCCGTGTCGGCCACTCCGTGCGCGGCATCTACGGCCCGCACCTCGCAGGCGACGCGATTGACATCAACGACCGCAACGAGATCCTCACGGGCTCGTGGCGTCCGGAGAGCCCTCTCGAGCTCTGGGACTTTGGTTCGGGGAAGCGCCTGTGCGTCGTGCCGTGGAACCAGAGCTCAGTGCGCGCCGAGCCGTGCTTCCTCTACGCGGCGCAGTTCTCCAAGGGCCAGAACAAGGGCCAGCTCATCGCAGCAGGCGGGAGCGGCTCGAACGAAGCCAAGGTGTTCAACCACGACGCAGGCAACAAGGTACGGGCGAGCAACAGATCTAGGATCGGGGTGCGTGGCGAGGCGGAGACGACTGATTTCACGTTGCTCCACCATGTCTTCCACCTCTCAGCTCGTCGGCACGATCGCGGGACTGAGTCGTGGGGTGTTCTCGCTCGACTTCGCCCCGCACGGCGACAAGATGGTCGTCGCGGGCGCCGACGCCGCGATCCGCATCATCGACATCTACGAACATGTGCCGGGAGACAAGGCGCGCGAGCGACCGATCACCCCGTCGATCAAGTAGGTGTTGTTGGTTCCCATTGCTAACCACCAAAGAGCTCCTGTGACTAACCGATCGATCGATGCCTGGTTCCTCAACAGGAACGCGCCGATGCCGGGCGAGATGCCGCAGCGTGTGACGTCTCCGACTTCGCACCGTCCAGCGTCGCCTCCTCGGATGCTCGCGGTGCACGACTGAGGCCAAGAGTTGGAGCGATCGCCTCTCGAATCCCTCATCCACTGAAGTAGCGCGTGAACATCGATCATCTCAGGGCTGTCCGCCCCCTTCTTGCAATGTTCGTGGCAGCTAAGGCGCTCGACTGCTACCTTCAGCTTCGTTCAGCTGCGTAGCAGCACCCTCACTCCACACGAAGCAGCTCCTCCTTCGATCACCGAGACTCCCGCCAGTGGGTACGCTCATTGCAAAACGTAACCTTGGAGTACCCCGAGGTTACGCTTGTGCCTAGAAGGCACTTCGGGATGCTGCCTGTGGTCGCGCTGGACATGGGCGGCGCGGCGCTGCGCGCGTCGCTGGTCGACGCGTCGTCGTCGTCGCCCTCCCGGGCGCCACTGGAGCTCGCGAACTGCGTGGCGTTCGCGCCGAGCGCACCGGCCACCGCGCTGCTCGGCCGCGAGCTGCAGACGCGCGAGCGGCGCGACGGCGGCGCCAAACTGCGCTACGTGCGACCCGTCGAGCGGTGCGTGGCCCTCGTCCACACGGGCTGCAGGCCAGTGCGAGTAGACTGACGCTCAAGTGCCACCTTGCAGCGGCTACTGCGTGAACTGGAATGTCGAGAGTGAGCTGCTGGCGCACCTCTGCTCCTCCAAGGTGCGCCGACAGGATGCGTTTCGTAGTCTCTTAGCCGTAGACACGCTGCTGACTGTACAGACGCAGATGCTCGGCGCGAACCCGCGCGAGCACGCGCTCGTGACGACGGCGCCGATGTTCGCGCCGACGGTGCTCAACGAGACGATGGACCAGGTGGCGTTCGAGGAGCTGGGCTTCCAGGCGTTCGCGCGCGTGGCGGCGCCGGAGATGTGCGTGCTCTCGTACGCCGCGTTCTGTCGCCAGCGCCGCAGTGAGAGCGCCCCGACGCCCCTCGAGACGGGATCGACGGCCGCGCTGTCGCCAGGGAAGGCGGCGAAGAAGCGGCGGCGGACCACGACGGACGCTGAGGCCACCGGTCCTGTCGCCCGAGAGCGTGATGAGGCTCCGTTCGACGCGTCGTCGTGTCACCTGGTGGTGGACTCGGGCTTCTCGTTCACGCACGTCGTCCCGGTGATCGATGGGCGGGTGTTCGAGCGCGGCGTGCGGCGCGTGAACGTCGGCGGCAAGCTGCTCACGAACTACCTGAAGGAGATCGTGTCGTTCCGGCAGTTCAACGTCGCGGACGACACGCGCGTGGTGAACGAGGCGAAGGAGGCGCTGTGCTACTGCTCGCTGGACTTTGACGCCGAGATGGCCAAGTTCCACCGCGGCCCGCGGGCGGAGCGCAAGCACTGGATCCTGCCCGACTTCGTTCGCTCGTTCGAAGGGCGGCTGAGAAGAGACGACTCGCTGCCCAGCTCGAGCGCTCGAGACGAGGACGAGCAGGCGCTCGAGCTCGGCGTCGAGCTGATCTCGGTGCCGGAAGTGCTCTTCCACCCGTCGGACATCGGACTCGACCAGGCCGGCGTCGCGGAGGCGATCCAGCAGGCCGTCTCGGCGTGTCCCGACGAGCTCCACGGCGCGCTGTACGCCAACGTGCTGCTCGTGGGCGGGAACACCAAGTTCGGCAACTTCCGCGCGCGGCTGGAGCGCGACCTGCGGCCGCTCGTTCCGATCGACTTGGAGCTGGCGCTGCACACGCCGCCAGAGTGCGTTCGAGTGCGCGGGTTGTCTGCTGTGTGCGTGGATGGGGGTCGTGAACAGTGGCTGACGAACGCGTCCGGACTTCCTCTTGCAGTCCGATCCTGGCGGCCTGGAACGGCTGCACGATCTTCGCGCGGCAGCCAGCGTTCGAAGCTCGGGTCGTGACGAAACAAGAGTACGACGAGCACGGGAGCAACATCTGCCGCAAGCGGTTCTAGCGAGCGAGGCATCAGTAGCAACAGAACCACCGACGGTCCTTGTGACGAAGTCGAGTGCCGGTCCTGTTTGGAAAGGTCCTAGTGATAAAATGGAGGGTCGAGTATCTTCCAGTTTCTCAAGTTCGACTCAGATCTGAGATCCTCCGATCCACCTGAGTCCAAAATGGTCATTTTGAGTCGGGAAGAGCTGATGACGAAGGCGCGCGGCGGCCGGCGGCCGGCGACAGCGCGCGACGGCGACGACTGGCAGACCGAGTTGTGCGTCCCCTCTCTATGTACTGCGCTGCTCTTTTTTCCAGCGGCTGTTGACGCTGACGCCGCGCAGCACGTTTCTGTGGATTGAGCTGATCGAGAAGCACGGGCAGGCGGCGGCGCTCGCGTCGCAGCTCGAGGCGCCGGAGCTCCAGAAGGAGATCCGAGCGCAGAGCCAGCTGCTCGAGAAGCTCGAGGACACGATCCGCAGGCGGCTCATGGGCGACGACAGCGGCGCCGACGCGGCGGACGCGCCAGCACCGACGACCGCACACGTCCGCGTGCCGCCGCCCAAGCAGAAGGCGGCGCCGGTCAACTCCCTGGACGCGTACCTGACGCGCTCGCCGCCAGTGGACGACGGCGACGACGAAGAAGGCGACGCGTCGTTCGTCAACTCGGTGCGCGGATGGGACGCGCCGCCGCGCGCGCACGCGAGAGGCGCAGGAGCAGCCGGAGGACTCGCGGCGGCACCGGAGGAGGCGTTCGAGCTCGACGGCATCGAGCTGCACGACCTCATGATGCAGAACAACGCGCGGAACGTGGGGGTCGCGGCCGCGCCTCCTGCCGTTTTTCAGCGCCCCAGCGTCCCGACGCAGGCGACGCCGCGTGTCAGCGTGCAGCCGCAGAGCGCGAAGAAGCGCAAGCTGTCGGCAGCGGCGTCGCCGTCGCGCCACCTGCCGGAGCAGCCGTCGCGGCGCGAGGTGGGCAAGCTGGTGAAGACGCTCGTGGCGGTGAAGGTGCTCAAGTACCGCGAAGGGAACCACCTGTGCGAGTACCTGGTCGAGTGGGACGGGCGCAACGAGCCGCTCTGGGTGCAGCGCAAGCAGTGCGCGGACCAGGGCAAGCACTTGATCGACGCCTTCAACCGGCGGCGCAAGACGACGTCCGGGAGAGCGCCTGCGAGGCACCAGAGCACGCGCCAGGACGCGCCTGTCGCCGCCGACTACTCGGCCGACGGCGACGACATCTTCATCGTCGACAAGATCGTCGACCACCGCGTGCGGCACGGCAAGAAGCAGTACCTTGTCAAGTGGGACGGCTACGACTCGAGCGACAACACGTGGGAGTCGGCGACGAAGCTTCAAGCCGACGTCACGGACGTCGTCAACGCGTACGAGCGGCGAATCGTGCGCGGCGAACAAGAGGAGCTGCAGCGAGCGGCGTCGCCGCCAGCGCGGTCGTCGCTGCCATCGGCTGCGCAGCGAGAAGTAGCGACGAACGAGCAGGGCGAGAGCAACCGCAGCGCAGGTGGCAGTGAGGAGTTTGAAGCGAGCAAGCGGCGAGTCGAGCGCGAGGACGAGGAGCGTCACGAGGCGGCGGCCCCAAAGCCGATGACGAGTGCGCAGAACGTCGGAGATGGCAACGTGGAGATGGCGAGGAGCGTCGACGTGGAGGCGGAGGTGAGCAGCAACGGTGGTCCCGAGGAGACTGGAGGAGCCGCGGTGGTCGGCGCGAGCGACTCAGAGGACCACGACCTCGCGTGAGGACTGCGAAGTTGTATGAGAAACGAGACCCGTGACGTGGATGTGTGTGTGTGTGTCTGCGTGTGCGTCGTTGGGAGTACGAGAGAGGAGGAGGCGAAGGTCGTGTGCATTGAAGCGGTTGGTGATTGACTACCATTTTGAAAGCTCAAGTCCCACGCGCACTGCTGCAGGTAGCAGCGAGTATAGAGTACTTGCGTGTTCTCTCTTGTCAGGTCCATCCGTCGTTGTCGAAGGGAGCTCACGTTGCACTGATGAACGCCCGTTGTGAGGGTGCAACCTGCTGACACCCCACGATACTGAACACACTCGTCTGGTCCTCTCTTGTCGGGACCAGCAATTTTTCGTCCTTCCCTCGACTGGAGGGCACCTCGACACCCGTCATGGCGCTGGCCGTTCGCGAGTACAGTGCTGGGCTCTGGCCGCTCGGCTCTGGCGGATCGTTACTGAAGCATCTTGAGTCTTCTTCTCAGTCCTCACATCGCTCCGATCCTCTCTGAAGCCCAGCGGCTGTCGACACACGCGCCATATGCACGAGCGCCGCCTGCTCCGTGCCAGCTGTAGCGCGCGAGATGTGAGCGAGCCACAAAGATGCGGGCGACGTCATGTTGCAGAGCTAGGGACGGTGACGCCTTCTGGAAGCGCGCAGCTGCAGCTGCCGCCACAAGGTCGAGGGGAGGAACTGGTCGACAAGGCGCGATGACTTCGCGCTCGCTATCCGCTCTAGAGCTCTTTTGCTTGGTCTCGCCAATGCGGGAGGTGCGCTCTCACTCGTCCGATCAAACAACCTCCTCACGCGATGAGGAATCCGAGCACGATTCAAGTACTAGCATCGTGATGAGGAACTTGGTTCAGTGCGCTGCCGCCCAGCGAACTGGACAAAGCGCCAAGTCGCTCGCTTGCTCGGCGAGCGATAGCTTGAGGGACACTCGAAAGCCGATCGGCGAGATCGAGATCGAGATCGAGATCGAGAGCAAGTTGCGAGTCGGTCCACTTGAGGACGAAGCCATCCCTCGCCCCCGGCCATTCATCCATCCTCCTCATCGCCAACTCGACACGCGTGGCGGGCGAACAGCGAGTACTCGGTGCGCCGCGAGCGTTCCGCGAGCCCAGAGCCGTGCTTTCGGGGCGGAGGCGCCGCTGGATCTCGCAGCCCAGACGCCAGTTGTCGTGTGCCCTGCGCCGGCGTTCGTGTCGGTCCGCCCAATGTGCGCGCACCAGCACTCGCGAGACGCCACTCTCCCACCTGATTTGGCTACGGAGGCCAGCGCGCGAAGCGGCCGTGGAGCCTGGAGTGCAGTGAGTCAGTCGATCAGCGTGTTGATCTCCTCGCGCGGTTCAGCTCGCGGTTCCGACTCGCACTTGGCTCGAGAAAACGGAAGTGCGAGGAGGAGGCGATCATCAGGAGCGCTGGAGCTCCAGAAGGATGTCTCGTCTCGGGGGAGAGCGAGTGAGTGAGTGAGTGAGCAAACGAATGAACACGGAGAGACCGAGCGGAGAGCGGTGAACTGGAGAAGAAGCAGTAGCCTTGCGCGCGCGAAGATCGGAGCCTCGTTCGCACTGTGGGCAGCGCCGACGAGTGGGTCTCGGCAGCGCGCGGCGGAGATCCGGCGCCGCACTCCGACGCGAACCGTCAGACAGGGCTCTCGGGCATCGCGGGCGAGGGAGGGGTGTGAGCAACAAGCAGCTCGAGAGTAAGAAGTCAGAGAGCAAGTGGTGGCATCGGCGGAGGTGGTGATCGTGGTCGATGTGAAGAGGAACGCGGGATGTCTTCGCGTTGAGTTCACTCGAAATCGGTTTGAGGAAGGTGGAAGAAATACACTGTGACCGGTGAATACCGAACGCATCGACTACGGAAGGGTGCGGTGTTTGGAAGTGTGAAGTTGTGCTACTAACATTGTCTTGACATATTTTCACCGCATCGTCTTCATCAGAAACAATTTATTGTTGCTGTTCGGTATCGACAACCCGTCCACTCGGCGCCAAATGGACGGTTCCATTCGGTTCGCTCCGCTAAAGTCCGACGGGAGGGGGCGAAAGAAAAACCCCATTGTCACGCAACTCACTCGCGCAGCCGACGGCGAAGGCTCCTCCTTCGTTCCGTCCTGCCCGCCCGCCTACGCGCCGAGCGCCTGCGAGTGCGTCCGACGTCGCCACCTCATTCCGCAACTGGCGCCGCAGCTGCCAGCTCCACACCCCGCCGCTCCTCCGCTCGCCAGCCGCGATGGCGGACACCGAGCCGCTCGACAACGGCCGCAACTCGCTGCTCTCGCCGGCGCTCGAGGCCGCCGCCGCGGACGACGCCGCCAGCAACTTCGGCGACCTGCTGGCGCAGCTGCTGCGCACGCTGCCGAACGACGCGTCCACGCTCTTCCTCAAGTCGCTCAGCGGCCTCTCGCCGAGCGAGAGCGGCGAGCTCTGCGCCTATGTGACGCAGCTCAAGGACGAGAAGCAGTTCCGCGTCATCCGCGCCATGGCCGACTCGACGCTGGACGGCAAGAAGAAATTCCTGACGAGCCTGCGCAAGAAGTTCGCGGTGCAGCTCGCCAAGGAGCGCGCGCAGCAGGCGCAGGACGAGCACGACCTCGAGGAGCACATGAAGCGCAAGCAGGCGCTCTCGGGTAAGTGCGCCTGCGTACTTATCCCTTGTAGCGGGGGACCGCTCATGGATTCCTTTTCTCTCCCTACAGCGGCAGCGCGTGTCAAGATGCTCAACGGCGGCGCCAAGCAGTTCCACTCGATGAACGCTGTGCTCGGAGCGTGCGTGGCCGTATACTTCTTTCGCTCTGCGATTCGATGCACGTCCCCTCAACTCACATCGACACGTGTGTGTATGTGTGGCATCAGCAAGGAGAACGTCGCGAGCGGCGGCAACGGCGCGCTGACGGCCGCGGCGCTGGCGGCGCGCGACGTCGGCCCGGGCGTCTCGCGCTCACTCTCGTCGTCGTCCGTGAACATCACGAAGGAGGACATCCGCGACGTCGGCCAGCTGCTCGGCGACGCGCACATCACCGAGTCGGAGCAGAACCTGCGCGAGCTCGAGATCAGCCGGTTCGCGCCGCAGTTCGCGGCGCCAGCGTCAGCGCTGCTGGGCGTCGGCACGGACGCCGCGATGGACCAGTTCGCCAAGCGCGAGCGCCCCGAGAGCAGCCGGGAGCTCGCCAAGGGCGAGGAGAAGGCGCTGCAGCGCACGCGCGCGCAGCAGCAGACGCCGTTGTCTGCGGGTGGGGACTCGCCGTCGCGCGGCTCGCTCTCGGACTCGGCGGACGGCGACGACGGCGGGAACGAACCGGAGGACCCGGACGCGCCGACCACCAAGCGCTGGACCAAGTCGCAGGACGCGGCGCTGCGCGAGAGCGTGCGGCTCCACGGCGAGAAGAACTGGAAGGCGATCGCGGAGCTCGTGCCCGGGCGCAACCACGCGCAGTGCCTGCAGCGGTGGCGCAAGGTGCTCAAGCCCGGGCTCGTCAAGGGCCACTGGTCGTTCGAGGAGGACCAGGTGCTCGAGTTCCTCGTGACGCAGGGCTGCAACAACTGGGGGCAGATCGCCGAGCGCATCCCTGGACGCACGCCCAAGCAGTGCCGCGAGCGCTGGAAGAACCACCTCGACCCGGCGATCAACAAGGGCCCGTACACGGAGGACGAGGACGCCGCGATCCTCTCGGCGCAGGAACGGCTCGGGAACAAGTGGTCGCAGATCGCGCAGCTGCTCAAGGGCCGGACGGAGGACTCGGTCAAGATCCGCTGGAAGTCGCTCAAGCAGAACCCGTCCAAGGCCGCAGCGTCCCACGCGCAGCAGAAGAAGAACCAGCAGCAGCACCAGCACCCGCACGCGGGGGCAGGCGACTACGCGCCGAACGCGGCGCTCATGCGCCAGCGCCAGCTGCAGCTGCTGCACCACCAGCAGCAGCTGCAGCAGAACGAGGCGGCGCAGCAACTGGAGCAGCAGCAGCAGCTCCAGCAGCAGCAGCTCCAGCTCCGCCTGCAGGAGAAGATCATGCTGCAGCAGCAGCAGCTGCACCGCCAGTCGCTGCAGCTGCCACCAGAGGACCTGCTGAGCGTCAAGGACGAGACGTACCACCAGCAACAGCAGCAGCAGCAGCAGCAGCGCCTGCTCCCGCAGATGGCGATGGCGGCGGAGCAGCTCTACTCGTCGTATCAGCAGCAACACCAGCAGCAGCAGTCGTTCGTGGCGCAGCACGCGGGCGGTGGCGCGCCGCAGTTCCTGGACGACTACGCAGACTACAACAACAGCAGCTACCGGTACGCGCTCAGCGGCGCGCAGTACGCGTCGCCGGCGGACCAGTCGGACGACGAGGTGCGCGACCCGCACGGCGGCAGCAGCAGCGCCGACGGTGGCGGCGGGTGGGACCTCCAGCAGGACCTCACCGACAGCCTCGGCCTCAACTCGAGGCTCGGCGAGCACCCACCGCCTTCGTCGTTCTGGGAGACGTACCCCAAGCAGCCGCTGGGGGGCGCCGAGCCGCTCCCGCTCGCCCTGCACGTAAGTGACTCGCTAGACTTCTCGTTCTAGGCGGCGCAATATGAAGCAGCTAACGCTTGGTGCTCGTCTCCCCCACCCACGTGCTGTCGTCGCTCGCCTGCAGTCGATGTTTCAAGACCAGAGCAGGACGCACCAGCAGCAGCAGCAACTTCACCAGCAGCAGCAAGCGTACGTGCCGGATGACGACTTCAACGAGGCCATGTTCGAGAAGCTCGCGACGGAGCTCGGGGGCCACGACATGCACTTCGGCCCGATATGAGTGCGCGCAGAGTCAATGGATGTGAGTGAGTGTGTCGGTGTTGCTGGTGTTGCTGGTACTGGAGCTGTTAGTGCTGGTGATCTTGGTGGTGCTGTTGGTGCAGTTGGTGGTGTTGGTGGTGTTGGTGGTGGTGGTGGTGCTAGTTACTTGCGTGCGCAGACGACGACGCCGGCGACGAGGAACTTTCGCCGACGGGAACGCCGAACTTGGTCGCGGCTTGGAACTTCTTGAGCCAAAGCTTGTTGCCGGCCGCGTGGTCTGCCTGCAGCAGGAAGAGGCGGCTCACGTGCTGGATCGCGATGCACTTGTGCTCGCGGCGCAGCACGCCGTTGGTCGTGACCCGGGCGGCCTCGAGGAGCCGGACGTCAACCGCGCGCGCCATGTCAACGACGTCGGACGCGAGCGTGACGCCGAAGTGCCGGTAGATGCGTAGCACGCCGTCCGCGAGCACACACCAGCGCTGGCTCGCCTGGAAGCTCTCGAGCGTGGTCTTGATGCCCAAGTAGCCGCAGTACGCGTGGACGTCGCTGAACGGCTTGACGTGCGCGCTGAGCTCGAGCGCGAAGCTGCTGCTGTTGGCGAAGAGCCCGCTGGCGTGTTCCTTGCGCTTGAGGCGCGCGCTCGGCTGCTTGTGCGCGCCGCCGCCGACTTCGACGAGGCGCAGCGGCTGGCGCTGCGTCGTCTTGGGGAAGATCTCGACCTCGTCGGCGAGCGGCAGGTCGGTCGCCGCGACGCCCGCGCGCCAGATCACGTCCGAGTCGCGCAGCCGCAGCACCGCCTGGCCGAGGAAGAAGTTGTTGGGGCCGTTCTTGCTCAGCAGCGTGAAGCAGAGCGTGACGTTCCCGTCGACGCCCGGCACGAAGAGCCGGTCGCCCCAGCTCACGTCGGCGTCCTGCGCCGAGACGCCCTTGCGGAGGCTCGTCTCGAAGCAGAAGAGCTGGTTCTCGTCGTCGTCGCCGTCGACGACGCTCACGTACACGTACGGGTTGCACGAGAAGCCGTTCGCGAGCCGCAGGTCGTCCGCCGTCGCGCCGTCGCCGCCGCCGAAGCCCCGGACGCGGAGCCCGTCGATCGCGTACGGCTTGAGCACCATGCGCTGGAGGCGGTCGAAGCGCAGGCGCGCGAGGCGGCCGCGGAACGCCGCCTGGATCCGCACGATCGCCTTCTTCTTGGCTTGGAAGACCATGGCGTCCTTAGTCATGCGCACGTACGCGGTCACGACTTTGCCGAAGATGTGGCGCTGCAGCGCGATGTGCTGCATGCGCGCGCGCTTGGAGCGCTCGTCGTACTCGTCTTGGAGCGACTGCTGGCAGTGCGCGCAGAGCCACGAGAAGCGCGTGGGCACCACGAACGCCCCCTTGGACTTGCGCGGCGCCGACTGGTACGCGCTCAGGTAGCACCGCGCGTGCGCCACGACGTCGCACGTCGCGCACTCGAGGTCGCCGCCGGCCAAGCTGCAGTAGTCGCAGCGCGCCGACCGCGTCCAGCGCGCGGCGTCGAAGAGGAACCTCGTCGGGACGACGCGCGAGCGCGCATTGCTCTCGGTCGCGCGGTCGCCCGCGACCGTGTCGACGCCGCCGTCTCGGGACCAGCTCCGGACGCCGGTCTGGTCGGCGCGGCGCTTGTGGATGAGCTTCGTCGCCTGGCGCCTGAGCGTCTTCTGCTTGAGCAGCGCCGCCGGACTCGGCTGGGGCGGAAGCGACTCGGTCGGCGTGGCCATCTCCTGCAGCGCAGCGGCGAGCGGCTTGCGCTGCGGCTTGTGGTACAAGCTCAGGTTCTCGAAGCGGTCCATGAGCGGCGCGATGTCGACGGCCACGAGCTCGCGCTTGGCCAGCGCCTGGTACCTCGAGACCCACGGCGACGCCGCCTTGCGCTCGCGCTCGAGCTCCAGTTCCTGCAGCGGCGGCACACAGTGTTCGGCATCCACGGGTCTCCTCTCGCGACGAACGCGTGGTCGCGACGCACCTGGAGCGACACGGACGAGCTGAGGCGCTGCAGGTGGCGTCGGGTCTGCTCGCTGGCCCCTGCCACCGTCGCCATCGACGACGCACTCGACCCCGGACGCGAGCCTCCCGAGCGAGGAGACGCGTCCGGCGGCGCCGCGTCACCAGCGAGGCGAGGAAGCTGCAGCATCGCCGACTCCCGAGGCCCACGCGAGACACTGGATATAGCCGACCTGGTGGCGTGCAAGTGCATTGGCAGCAACCTCGGGCTCTCACTCACTCACTTGGCCGCGCGCACGATGCGCTGGCGGTAGAAGTTGTCGTGCAGGCGCTCGGCCTTGGCCGGCTCGCCCACGGTGCGCAGGAACTCGCGGTGCAGCCGCGCCGTCTTGGCGAGGTACACGCGCGCGGCGTGGCAGACCTGGCTCAACTCGGCGCTCTCGAGCTGCGCCGCCACGCGCGCCTCGCGCGCGAGGATGCGGTGCGCGCGGCGGAAGCGGCCGCTCTGCATGGCGCCGTACGCGAGGTTCACGCGGCACTTGCTCTCGAGCACGGGGTCCTGGAGCCCGACCGAGACGGCGATCTGGAGCTTCGCCATGAGCTTCGCCTGGTCGAGGTGCCGGCAGAGAAAGTGGCCGCCGCCGAGCGTCGAGATGAACGCGTTCGCGGTCACGAGCGACACGACCGCGTTCACGAACCGCACGGCGCGGCGCGCCGACGGCCAGCAGAGCGGCAGGAGCGGCTCCGGCCGGTACGCGAGCAGCACAAGCAGCGGTCGCTCGTCGGCAAAAGTGCTGACCACTGCGGCGCTGTTCGAGTCCGACGTGGCGACCGCCACGACCACGCTGAGCTCGTCGTCAACGTGGTGGTGGTGGATCGTGAGAGGGAGCTCGCCGCGAACGCGTGTGGGGACCTGGCGACTCGCGCCGCTCTGGATCGCGCGCACGAGCGCCGCGTGGTCGCTTGGGTGCGTCTGCGCCGCCGCCGCCGACAGCAGGAAGCGCGCGAGCTCGAACACGCGCTGGTCGCGGATCGTGATCGTGAGCGAACACTTGAATACTGGGCCAGTGAATGTCGAAAGTGTCCAACCGCCCAGCATACAAAACACAAGAGAACACACGTCACATGGGGTTGCAAAAATCGACATCTGGACGGGGAGGAGATCAGCGCGAGCGACGTACGTGGCGCGGCGAGCTGCGCGTGCGCGTCAACGACGCCATCAACGGCGACTGCGACTGCACGGCGCAGCTGTGCGTGCGCGCGGACTTCGCGCTGCGGGGCCTCGAACGCGAGCACGCGGTGGCGCACGCCGACGGCCACGATCGCCATGCTGGAGCCGAGCTTGAGATCTTCTGGGCGGATAGCTGATAGTGAGGAAATACAGGGAGGCGAGTGATGAAGTTGGAAACCAGAGTGTGGTGTGTGTGTGTGAGTGAGAAAGAGAGAGAGAGAGAGAGAGAGAGAGAGAGGGGGAGAGAGAGTAACAGTGTTGACTCAGGCTGAGAGCAGGTGAGTCTGACGCAGAACTCGGTTGATCTGAAGCTCGGGATCTGCACCCCAGTGTCAGGAGCCGAAGCCCCAGCGGCCCCAGCAGAGTCCACCGCCACCTCCGACAGTGTCGTGTTCGGGACCATTCGTCACCACAGCTGAAGAACTCACGAAGTTCTTCCTTACACGAGACGAGTGAACTCCGCGCGGTTGCCCTGGTCGCGAACGTACTTGCGCGCGACAGCAGCGACTCCAGCGACCCCCATGACGACACCCGCGATCCCGATAACAACAGGAGCCGTGACGCCCTCGTGGACGAACGAAGGCGAGAGATCTGGCTCGCTAGCCGCAGACATGGTCCACGATCCCCGGTTGCTGCGAACCACGATAAACTTCGGCGTGCGCTGCGGGATCTCAGAAGACTGGAAGGTGGCGAACCGGTTGTGGATCGCCTGCTTCACTGCGTCGTGGGATCTCTGGCTGTCGCGTGACCAGGGGCCATGCACGACCACCTCCTTCGGCGCAGCGTTCACGTACTGGATGTTCCCCTCCCGGAGGATCGAGTCAATTATGAGGGTAGCGTCAAGCTGCTCGGTCACTTGCACGATCGCCATGCCCATGTTGAACACCCCGATGTCCGCGCGCTCGCACACGATCGACCCGGCGCAGTAGTCTCCCTCTCGCGTCACACGCACGATCTGGTTGACGCACTTGCCGCTGCGCGACAGTGTCACGTCTCCGGTGCCATCGACGCTCGAGTCGATCGTGGTCGCGACGAGGTTGTCCGCTTGCACGTACACGTCGCCAACCGACCCGGTCTTCGACGACAGCAGTTCTGTCGTGATTTCGTTCGCGACAACAGCAACGGCGCCGGCCGACAAGGCAGACACCGCGATCTGGTTCGACGCATCGATCGACGGCGCCTGGATCTCGACGTCGCCGCTAGCGAACGACGACAGCGCGAGCGACCGCACCGCCAGCTTCTGCGTCGAGAACACGCGCACGTCGCCGGAACCGAACGTCGT